>JASDQU010227666.1:17405-31933 GCA_032191745.1 Picea mariana | reverse complement strand
TTTGCATGAAATCTTGCGAAAATGATTGTTTGATAAAGCTTAAGAATAAAATATGAACAACACTTCTTTTTGAATTTTTTTTAAAGATAGTATTGATAAAATAGACTAAAGCTAATTTAAATCAATGCATAATCAATTATTCAAAGAATATGAAGATATTATAATGAAAATAAAACCATTTTACTCACAGGACAAAGGCCATTAAGCAACCTGAAATTCCATATTCTTCTTTGAAAATACTCTTCCATTCTCCCAAAGATTCAAACCATCCGTTACTCCATTTGAAAAGAAGAAAAATTTACAAAATAAATAATATACAAAAGAGAAAGGATAAAATTCCTCATCTCCAATTCTTGGATCTCCTATGGCTTTGAACGTTCTCATATATTTATACAATGAATGAACAGTTTGGGCATCACTATTAATTTTCACCACTTGAAATTTGCCTCGTAAAAAGACATCAATATCTCTCAAATCATGCATTTTTGGGGGAAAATCTCTTCGCGGAAGGTAAAAGGGTCCATTTTGGTTCTAGGCTTTCAACCGTTTCTTCAAATTCCTCACGGTTTGGCTGCAATCCATTCTGTAAAATCGTTTGCCTGATCTTGATGCCTTTCCAAATTTTATTTGTTGTTGCTCATAAAATTATTTGTAGCAATCCAAAATTATTTTTGTATCAATCATCTTGAACGTATTTGGATAATAAAATCAAACCATGATTAGATCCGTATCAAATATTTGATAATAGAAACCTGTGAAATAAAAAGAAACCTAAATTAATAACCTAAAAATTGTGAATAAAACAAAATCTAGAAAAATAAAAATGAATTTAAACTAACTATAACTTATAAACAAACATTGTTTATAATTTGCTTTCAAATAGGATCTTAAAATTCTAGAAGTTTCAAGTTAACGGAGAAGAGAAAAACATTAATTTTAGTTTTTTACAAAATCAAACAAATGATGGATAATTCTTTTATTATTATTATTATTTTGAAATAAGATGCAAAATGAAAAAAAAAATTAATTAATTAACATCACCAAATGATTTCATGAAAATGAGAAACCAACCAAGATATTATTTGATGAAGTATTGAACCCATTATTCAGAATAGTTAAACTTGTTAATGAGCAAAAGAAAGAACACACAATCATAATTTAAACGAAAGTAAACATTTGATAAAAATTAACGTTTTTGTTTAAATTGAGAATTTTATGCTCGTTTCTAACTTTTGACATATACTCTTATAATGAATATATCATACTATAGTGAATGTCTTAAGTTTGTCTCAATGCAAGCTAGGGTATGGAACTATTTGAAAAGGTTGATTCTGTAGCTCATTATAATTATCAAGATTCTAATGGGGGCCCTTTAAATTTTGTAAAAAATTAGAGGGAGTTGTTGGGGCCCAACATATATCTAACTACTATAGTGGGACTTATTTAATACTATAGTGGATCTAGTCCACCTTACATTGAATGGCCTCTACTAATATAACTATGGGCCCTCCGGGCCCCCCACTACCTCTCTAGATACCTAAAAAACAATTTTCCCACACTTCTTGCTAATGAAATTTCTCTGATACAAGTTGTTAAGAACCAAAGACCTAAATTCAAAATCACCATAATATATATACAAGAACAATATGAAAAATCTCCTTTATTGTTATCAAACCCTTAGGGTAGAGAAACACCATACAATGGATTCTATTATGGAAAAGATCATATATCAATCCTCACAATAATCCTCATATTCATACAAAGAACATATTTCATGAGTATATTCTATTGTGATGTCAATGAATATGAGATTCCTAATATACCTCCCATGTACTGCAAGTCTAATCTCTTCAATAGCTTCCATATTGTGTTTACATTTTGTGTTGGAGGCTTCTATTTTGTGTTGTATGGCCATGATGGATTGAAAGTGAATATCTATGGGAAACACCACATATAAGATACCAAAATAAAATTCTAAAAATTATCTATCCAATAGAACTAGTTTGGTAGAAATCTATGCACCATGTGAAAAGTTATGAACTCTGAAGTTTCGTCGCCGTCAAGAAAACCCCCCAAAATGATTGATTTTAAATTAGTGATATCTTCACTTCTGGAGCTCTGATTTGGATGATTTTTTTTAAATTGGGTGAAATTGTGATATTGACTCAGATATGTAATTTATTTGTGTAAATTTGGCCTCTAGCTACTACAAAAATAAGAAAAATCGCATCGTCATCCGCAAACAAAATCCTGAAAAATAGTAGATTTTAAAATGTCTATATCTTGACTTCCCGGACTCCGTTTTGGATGATTTTTTTTTAACTTAGGTTTTTTTTCTGGTAGGAACTCATATATACAATCCGTTTCTACAAATTGTTCACATAAATATACAAGAATTGTCTTGAATTCCTTGACCCTCTTTTTCTTCTCTAGAACAAATCTACAAAAATAAAAAAATAAAACAATTTCCCCACACTTCTTGCCAAGGAAAGTACTTTGATACCACTTGTTAAGAACCAAAGACCTAAATAAAAAATAAACACAATATATATATATATACAAGAAAAATATGAAAAATATCCTTTATTATTATTATCAAACCCTTAGGGTTTGAGAACACCCTACATTGGATCCTATTATGGAAGGGATCCTCTCATGTTCACTTGCCTCTTCAAGGGGGCATCCTCCTATTGGGATACCTCTCCAAATAAAATACTTCTCTTCATATGCCATTACATTTATTGAACCACTTTATATAGTGCTACCATCACCTAAGAACATTCTAGAGGAGGAATCTTCTAGAAGTAGAACCTTCTAAGATGTCCTCTTATATTTATTATATCTAGCTACCCATTTATTATATATAACTAATATAGTGTGCCTTATTTAATACTATAGTGGACCTATTCCACCTTACATTGAATGTCCTCCACTATTTTCACTATGGACCCTCTTTCCACCCCCCCACTACCTCTCTAGCTACCTAACACATATGGAAGAGCCAACAAAGGATAATGAGCCAAGTCTCCAAGCTTATCCAATATTGAAGGAATATGAATATTTGTTTCAGTAGTTTCCTAGATTTCCACCAAAAAGAGATAAAGAATTGTCTATTGACTTCATGTGGATTTTTCTTAGTGTCCAATACTCCCTACTAAATGAGCACTCCGAAGGTTAAAGAATTGTAGTTTTAGCTATAAGAATTGTTGAAGAAGGGGTAGATACACCCAAGAGTCTCACCTTAGGGTGCCCTAATTCTCTTTGTAAAAAAAGGGATGGAAATATGAGGTTTTGTATTGACTTCAGATAATTGAATATGGTTATCATAAAGAACAATTACCCTTTTCCATGGATTGATGATATTTTGATTAATTTGAAGGAGAAAGGATATTTTGTAAGATTGACTCGAGGTTAGGTTTACATCAAGTGGGAATAAGAGAAGAAGACACCAACAAGAAAACATTCAAGGAAAGGTATGACCATTATGAGTTTGTGGTGGTGCCATTTGGATTAACAAATACCCAAGATACTTTTGTGTGTCTAATAAATGGAATTTTCAGAGATTACCTGGAAAAATTCATCATTGTCTTCATAGATGACATTCTTATCTACGACAAGATAGAGGAAGAACATGAAAAACATTTGAGGATGGTACTATATTTATTGAGAAAACTCTAATTTTATGCTAGATTAAGAAAGTGTAGCTTATATCAAATTTAAATCCATTATTTGGGTCACATCCTCTCAGAGGAGTGAATAATGGTGGACCCTAAAAAGATTGAAGAAATCAAAAGTTTGTCAGTATCAAATAATGTTTCATAATTAAGATCCTTTATGACATTGGCTAGATATTATAGGATGTTCATTTAAGGTTTTTCCAGAGTGGAAAATCCAATCACTTTGTTGTAGAAGAAGGGAGAAAAGTTTGAATGGACTACTAAGTGTGAGGATATTTTCTAGAACTTGAAATAATTATTGACTAGTACACCTATTCTAAAGGTTGCACATCTAGATGATGATTTTATTTTGTGCATAGATGCATGCAAGGAAGGCCTTAGGGGTGTCCTTACATAGAATGGACATGTCATATGTTATGATTCAAGGAATTTTAAGGAGAATGAAATAAATTATGCTACCTGTGACTTAGAATTTTTAGACATGTTTCACGCCTTAAAAATGTGGAATCACTATCTCATGGGAAGAAAATTTGAGTTGAAGACAGATCATAGTGGTTTGAAACACTAGTTTGAAAAACAAACACTGAATTTCATACAGACTAGATCATTATAATTTCTTAGTGAATATGACTTCGACATCAACAAAATCAAGGGAAAAGAGAATAAAGTTATTGATGAACTCAATAGGAGGGTGCATGGAATTTATCGTAGTGCATTGTTCATATTTTAAACGAAGAATTTTTGAAGTGGTAACAACAGATCAACATTATACACAAGTTATGGAAGGCTTATAGCAAGAAAAGGTATCACTAAATTTTAAATAGTATAAGCTGGAGAAGGATGGAATCCTGTTGTTTAGGGACAAATTTATGTTCCTAACACTAAAAAATTGATAAATACAATGTTAAAAAATATGCATAGTGTACCATATGCTAGTCATCTAGGATACTAGAAGATGATTACAGTAATAAGAAGCCAATATTTCTAGCCATGAATGAATAAATATGTTTCTAATTACATATCTAGGTGCATGGGATGTCAGAAAGTGAAGACTAAACATAGCCATCAAGGTTGTTACAGCCATTTCCCATTCCTAAATGGAAATGGGAGGTAGTTACAATATATTTTATCACTAAGTTTCCAAGAACCACAAGGCATCATGATTCCATTATGGTAGTAGTGGAAAATCTTACAAAGGCTACACATTTTATACCAGTGAAAGAAAATCACAATGAAGCCAATATTGGAGATATTTACATGAAGGAAATTTACAGGCTACATGTTGCGCGTAAGGAAATAGTGTCAGATAGAGACCCCAAGTTTACTTCCAACTTTTGGAAGGTGTTGTTTAATGGATTTGGGACTAATTTTAATTTCAGTAAGACATATTACCCAAAGTCAAATGGGAATACAAAGAGGACTAACCAGATATTTTAGGACATGTTGAGGATGTATGTACTGGAAAATCATTCCAAGTGGGAAAACTACCTTCATCTATTTGAATTTTCTTAAAATAACGGGAATCATGCATCATTGAAGATGAGCCCACTTGAAGCCTTTTATGGAGACAAATGCAACAAAACAAGGATCTAGGACAACCCAATAGATAGGCCAATTGTTGGGCCTGAATTTCTAAGGGACATGGAAGAGTAGATGGTAAATATGACACTAAATTTAAAGGTTGTGTAGGAAAGGAAAAAGAGTTTTGCAGAAAAAATTAGAAGATATAGAGAATTAAAAGTGGGTGAGTATGTGTTTATAAAATTAAAGGCTAAAATTACTTTAGTAAGATTGGGAAGTTTCCCCAAGTTGGCAAAAATACATTGTGGGTTGTTTGAAGTTTTAAAGAAGATAGGTCCCTTTGCATACAGCCTTTACTTTCTTGCATCCATGAGAATTAATAATATGTTTCATGTGCCTTTACCAAATAAATATGTTCATTATACTAATTGTGTTATTGATTGGATCATGATCCAGGTGGAGCACAAATGGGATTTTCGGGTGGAACCAATGTGCATCCTATTATCGTATGATTTGTACTTGTGAAAATACCACAGTAATATCCCCAAATGTTGTGTAACTATGGAAGAAACTACCATTGTCACTTAAATAGGATCTTCCCTCATTTTAGTGATGGAGGAGTTCCACCACAAGGGAGGTTTCTTGATGACCTCAAGGAATCAAATACCAGGAAAATAGTCAATCCTATTTCCTCCTATCTTGGTCACCTGCCAGTTAGGTACATGTATAGGAAATAAATAGAGGTTGTAAGGTGATTGTTGTAACTTCGCAGAACAAGAACATTTTTTAGCATATATATGACAATTATCGAGCTAAAGTATGTAACAATGACCTCTGTAGACACTATACAAGTTAAATTGCATTGGCCATTAAAATTTTACAAAAGTAAACAATTATATAACAACAATGTATGATTTTCAATAGAAACAACAATTAATGCTTAGAAACACCACAATTGACCATGGAAATCAATAATTTAACTAATAGAATATTATTTAATTGCTAGAGATTATTTCTAAACAAGTTAAGTCATTTGTAATTAGGTGTATGCAACAAATTAAGATAAATTTTAGTGGTTGTAGAAAAAATTTGTAACAACAACAATAATTATGGTAATTTTTCAAGATTTATGGTTAGTGGAGTTAGTAGGACACTTGAGACGTTTAGAAAATTGATTTTAACAACTAATTTCACCACAAGATCACTTCTAGATTAGTTCCACTATCATTCTAGGGCCTATGGAGTATCAAATGCATTAAAATTGAATATTGATCTAATTGAAACCAAGATGTAGAGTCTAAACCCTAAGGTGTAAGCATGTTTGGGCCTCAGGCTTTAGACTTTGAGGAAAATGATATCTAGTGTGAAAGCACATTTCAGACCTAGATATCGTTTCTCCCTTCTCATAGCTTCACTTAGGTAAATGATCAAATGTCTAGTGTTAACAAACTAAAGTGAAAATTTCTTTTGGGATTTATGATTCTAACCATAGCATGTTTGTTTCACTAATTTTGAAAAATAAAACTTTTTGAGGGGAAGAAACACTTATGTTCCCCTCTTCAGGTTTAAAAAAAACAAGACTTATTTATAAAAAATAGTAATTTCACCATTTACATCAACAAAAGACAATAAAATTGAAACAAATTACTTACTTTATCCAAGAAACCAAGAGAACAAAACTCTAATTGTAGAAATGTCCATCCAAAATGAGAAAAATCATCCACAAGAGACCTCCTTCAAGCATAGTCCATAAGGGGAAAGACCAAGAATGAATTAAATCATGAAAACACTAAAAGTGTTACCCCACAAATGTGAGGAGTCATGATGAGAAAATGAAATGATAGAACTATCCTTATTATATGAGGATAACCTAGCTAATTTGTCCACATAACATAACATTCATTCATTTTAAGTGGGGTCGACCCCTCATTTGTCTTTTACAAAATGAAAAAATGCAAAAGTACATCATAATAGGCCGCATGTGTGTGACATCAGGCCCTCCTGGGAAATAAGGAGGCCTCCAAAGGATATTTTACAGCATCCCATGATGGATTAAATGCCAATGAAGTGTCCTCACCATGTCTCTTCCAAATCATCAATGGTACCCCAACTTTCCATCAAACTTGAACAATATCAAACCCTAAAATACAACATCATAATCAAATGAGCGCCATCGTCTAACACACAGGGTGGTGCATATAGGGAAAAGGAAGATGCATCACATCTCATAGTGATACTTGGTTGTCTGCTACAACAACATCCCTGATCCAGTGGATAATAAGATCTAGGGTACTCTACGCAACATGTAGGCTCTTAGCCCATATTTGTGCCATCATGACCAAATTCTCTCAAGACAATCCCATATTGCCATCCTCCAAGGTTCCAAGGATGTGAGAGTTGATCTTTGAAGGTGGTGAGTCACTAGCTGACTCACTATTTTTCATCACAAGTGCCAAATTATTACAATAAAGGCACAACCTCCTAAGTAAAATCCCAAGATGTCCTTCAAAAAACCATGTCAAGGCCATCCAAAAAAAATTAGTGTATAAGACAAGGTTATCCAATCTTCACAATAGCTATTAGTCCATAAAACATGCAAAGTAAGTTGTTACTTAACATATAAGTCATGTAAAAAATTCACGTCGATATCGTCTTCAAACATCACATCATCCTAGTACCTCATGTGACATGGAAATTTTAAGTATGGGAGGGTGTTAATCCAACCCTATTAGGTGTGGAAACCTAGACAAGAAATAAAATATCCAAGTAGAGGGATAGGTCCCAAGGGATGTAGGAAATTAAGAAATGTTTCAAGAGTAAGTGTGATCTGAAATTGATCTTTTAAAGACTTGGTTAATTTTTAATCATGAGTTCATTTACCACTTAGGAATTGATTGAAAGAAGAAGAGATTAATGATATATTATAACAACCATAATAAGAAATGCAGATCACCATGTAAGCACAAAAAACAACAAACCATAACGGCAAAGTTGTTAACGGAGTTCAACAAGATTGCCTACGTCTCCGGGCCATTGTCTCAGTGGGTGAGGATTTCTTATTTTTATTCAATGCTTCAAAAGTACATCAGAAAAGTTTCAAATGGATTACAAACTAGTTTGGTTGTGTTCTTCTCAACCTCAAGAATCCAACACAATTGACTGCACTGAAAAATAGTTGAGCGTAGCTCCCAAAATTGGCCCACAAAGTTCCCCTCCTTAATGGCTTCCCTGCATAAAAATGTATTTGGCTTTCAAATTCCTCAACATTTCTCCTACTATGAACCTATTTAATGCTTCTAAGAACCCATGGTTTAGATAGATTTGAATTTGGCATCAAACTCCCAATTTCCTCCCAAGATCTGGCCTCAAATCGGGCTCTAGATCTCCCAATAATGGGAAAAATCCATTAAAAATAGGCTTAAATAATCATAAACATCCAAAAACTATAGAAAAAAACCCACATTGGAAAAAAATTTGGCCCGCAACCCCTTTTCTCTGGGCTTCTGGTCGCATACGCTCTACCATGTGGTCGAGGGTTGGCTTGGCGCATCATTTCCCCCTTGATTCTGGGTCCTGTTCATGTGTCTATGGCCCATGTGTCCAAGACCTTACCTCTCCACACCCACATATGGTTAAGCCCCAAATTCGTAGCCCCTGGTCGGTCGGGGTTTCCCCCCCCCGACTAGGGCTTATCCCTTAACATGCACCACATGTCAACTTGTAAGTTAATGCAGTGGCTTTCTTAAACAAGAAACATAAAAGAATGGTCAATCCACCCCCTTTCATGAAATAATTGGTGCCCACAGAGGTCGAGTGTTGAAATCCTCAAAAGCCATAACAAATTTTTGAACTAGCCAATATTGGAAAAATCTGGGGTGCCATGTGGCACCCTCTGATTGCGTCATGTGTCATCCTCTGTTTGGACTGTACCACCCAGTCAATGTACAGTCAACATGCCACATCAACTTCCACATTATCATCGTACAACTTAGTCACTTGTCTAGTGAGTTGTCATGTCACCTACCATATAGCCATGTGTCATGCCATGTGATTATCGGTACTACACAGTCACCCTACCACTTCATCATTCGTACATCCCAGCTATTGTCCTTACTACCACTTGTAATCCTACCATTGGGCCACATCATGTATGGACTACCACATGTCATCCATACAATGCCACGTCACAAATATGTACAGGTGCCAACACAGCCTGAAAATGCCAAATTTGAGTGACACATGTCACCTCCTAGTGATGCCACATCAACATGATGATTTCATGCTGACATCACCTGTTGTACTGCTGATTTCATCGGTATGACCTATTGACTTTTGTGAGTTGAATCTTTTGCCTATTTGGGAAATCAGTTAGAATGTGATATCTTTCACATACGATGTCCATTTGCGAAATAATTATACATATGGAATCAACGTGACGAGCAAGAGGCAATGGAGCTAGTTTCGTCTGATTCCGAGAACTTTGATTTTTATACCTTCCTGGATCCATTTTGATCCATGCCTCCCCACTAAGACCTTTTGGTCCTCCAAAAGGGTATTGACCAGTCATCAAGTGTGGGATAGGCCACCCCACTTGTTCTTTGTCTATAAACTTTGTCCTGTGCACCTTCTCATCAAGATCAATTGCAAAACAACCATGAAAAATGACAACATATTTTTAGCCACTTGTACTCTTTAACATCTTATTGAAGCCACTACCATCCATGTTGAAAACATTGGCAACAATAATATCATAAATATGACTGCAAATGAGCTAATATGTGTGTAGTACTTACAAGACATTAGCTTACCTTGAAGCAAAGTATGATTGAGTTTCCATTCTACAACCATCTCATGTTTATGCTTAAGATCAATTGCTTGATTTGGCACAATTATAGGTGTGTTTATTGCATAATTTTCCCTCTTTAATTGTTCCATTGTTTGAAGAGACTGATTTTCTTTTAAGTGATGAGCATGTACAACATATTCATTTCCTTCCTTGATTAAGTGATATTGAGTATGTTCCCTATAGAATATTTCTTTGCGATCATAAAAATAAGGATTTCCTAAGACCATTCCACATTCATTGAGTGGAACCACATCACACATTACCTCATCCACAAACTTTGATGAAATTGCAAATTTTAAAGTGCATTGCTTTGTTAGGTGCAATTTGTGATTATTTCTTGTCCATTTAAGTGAGTAAGGATTATGATGCATGTTAGTGGTTAATCATAATTTTTTAACCACTTCCTCTGAAATCAAGTTAGATTGAGATCCATTATCTATAAATGTATCTATATTAGTGTGTTTCATTATCACCCTTATGTGAAACAACTTGCATCTAGAATAACATCCATCACCAATTTTACTTGTCAAACCAACTGTTGTGATCTTAGTATTATCACATGAATCGTATCCCAAGTCTATTGTCCATGTTGTTGCTGCAACTATTTTCCTCCCTTTCCTCTCTTTGAACCACTTTGGTCTCTTCTCGGAATGCAATTTCCAACAATGTTCCTCATTATGCCCTTCTTTCTTGAAATTTTTTCAAGAGAGATTTTCTTCCCTTCTTATCGCTAAGTTTTCTTTCTTTCCATTCCCCTTCCTTTTGTCCTCTTTCCTTGAAGAACATTCCCCTGATACACAAACTCTTGTTTTCCCTTCTTCAAGGTATGTTGCTTGAATAGAAACCTCATCAAGATTAGTAGGTCCAGACATAAATACAGTGTTATGAATATGTGCAGGTAAACCTCATATATACTTCATAAGAGTTTCTTGGGTATGTAATGGAATGTTTAACATTAATGCCATCTTACAAAATTCATCTGTGTATTCTTGCACTTTTTGTCCCTTTCTTAGTTTAAGACCTTGCCATTCAATTAAAGCCTTCTCTTTATAACCCAAAGGATAAAATTGCTTTTTAAGTGAAAACAAAATTATTTTCATGATGGAAATGCATTAGCAGCTTGTTGCGTGCCAATTTTCAGCTTACTTTGCCACCAGATGAGTGTTGTTCCTGTGAGACAAAGTGATGCCAACTTGAGTTTATTTGCCTCATCCTTGATTTGTTACACACTGCAATAAACTTCCATATTTTTGACCTAGTTATCAAGCCTCTCAGCATAGACTTCACCATCATACATGAGTAATTCAAATTTCACATCAAGCTTGTAAGGGCATATCATGTTTATGTTTATGGGAATGTTTTCTTGTGGTGGATTTAGAACTTGTACTTGAAGAAGAAGAAGTTGATTGAGAATAAGGAGGTGAAGGAGGAGGTGAAGGAGGATCCTCTCCTTCTTCAATTTTGTCAATTTTATAAGATTCCCTTTGGAAAGGCCTCTTCCATTCCAAGTAATCCTCATATAAGACCTTTACCATCTCAGACATGGAGAATAAAGTCTTTTGCAACTCGATCTCATTCTAAGACATGCCTTCTTCCGATGCCATCTCCTCACTTTGAGAAGTCCTCTTTCTGGATCAAATATCTGGATCCCCTTCTACAAGCTTTCCTTCACCACAATTCATATTTTCCCTGGTAATCATTCAAAGTCAAAAACCAACCATCAACCTGCTCTGATACCACTTGATTAGAAATTGATATTTTAAAGACTTGGCTAAGTTTTAAGCATGAGTTCATTTACCACTTACGAATTGATTGAAATAAGAAGTGATTAATGAGATATTATAGCAACCATAATAATAAATGCATATCATAATGTAAGCACAAAGAAAAAAAAACCATAACAACAAAGTTTGACAGGATTGCCTACGTCTCTGGGCCTTTGTCTCAATGGGTGAGGATTTCTTACTTTTATTCAATGCTTCAAAAGTACATCATAAAAGTGTCAAATGGATTACAAACTAGTATTTTTGTGTTCTTCTTGACCTCAAGAATCCAACAAAACTGACAACACTCAAAATGGTTGAGCGTAGCTCCTAGAATTGGCCCACAAAGTTCTCCTCCTCAATGACTTCCCTGCATAAAAATGTATTTGGCTTTCAAATTCCTCAACATTTCTCCTATTCTTAACCTATTTAATGCTACTAAGAATCCATGGTTTATATAGATTTGAAGTTGGCATCAACCTTCCAAGTTCTGGCCTCAAATCAGGCTCCATATCTCCCAATAATGGGAAAAAAACATTAAAAACAGGATGAAATAATCATAAAAATCCAAAAAATATAGAAAAAACCCCACATTGGCAAAAATTTGGGCATGCAACCCCTTTTCTTCGGGCTCCTGGTCGCATAAGGTCTACCATGTGGCCAAGGGCTAGGCTAGCGCATTTTGTCCCCCAGGATTCCGGGTCTTGGTCATGTGGCTATGGCCCACATATGGTTATGCCCCATATTCATAGCCCTTGGTTGGTCGGGGCTTGCCCCCATCCGACCTGAGCTTGTCCCTTAATATGCGCAACATGTCAAATTTTAAACTAATGTGGTGGCTTGTTTAAACAAGAAACATAACAGACCGGTCAGTCCACCCCCTTTCATGAATTCATTGGCTCCCACGGATGTCGAGGGTTCGAAACCCCCGGAAGCCATAACAAATTTTTGAACTAGCCAATATTGGAAAAATATGGGGTGCCACATCGAACCATCTAATTGGGCCATGTGTCACTCTGTGACTGGACCATACCACACAGTCAATGTATAGTCAACACGCTACGTCAATTTCCACGTCACCATCATACAAACCAGTCACATGTCATAAAACCATGTGTCGTGCCACATCATCATCCATACTGGAAATCACCCTGCCATGTCAGCATCTGTACAACCCAGTTGTTGTCCGTACCACCACATGTCATCCTTCCATTGGGCCACGTCATGTACAAACTTCCATGTGTCATTCGTATAGTTCCACGTGTCAAATCCATATAGGTGCCAACTCAGCCTGAAAACGCCAAATTTGAGTGACATGTGTCACCTCCTAGTGATGCCATGTCAGCATGACATCATGATGACGTCAACTATCATACTGCTGATGTCAGCAGTACAACATTTTGACTTTCACCATTCAACTTTTTTCCCTGTTTGGGAGATCGGTTAGAATGTGATATCTTTCACATACAATGTCCATTTTTGAAAAACATTATATGGTCGGAATCAGTGCAACGAGCCAGACGTAATGGTGCTAGTTTCATTTGATTATGAGAAATTTGTTTTTTAGGCTTTCCTGGATCCATTTTGTATCAAAGTGTTATAGTGATATGGTTTTAGGGATTAATTCATGGCTTATGGTATCATTAAATCCATTTACATGAGCGCATTTGTATAGGGAGCACTTGATGCTTGAGATACCCTTTTCTTGGTACTTTTTTCATTATGAACCCCTCAATTTTCCTTTTCATACTTGATGCAGCCCCCCTACTCGCCTGTAGGGCTGCGTGACCTCTTGGTCTTGGATCTTTGATTCTCGAGTCAAAAGACTCTCTGAAACCTTAAAGGTCCCCCTCTGTATCTAAACACAAGCCCCCTTGGCTTCTTGGTGCAGGTCTGACAACAACCCATGACCTTCCCCTTTCGCTCTCTGTGAAAACACAAAATTTTGGTGTTAGCTCCCTTTCGGATAAGCCCTCACTTGATATTGCCTAGGGATATGACCATGTGATTGCGGGCGAGGGCATAAGCAATCTGGAGTTAAACCACTTTTGGGCCCGCAATGCTCCTTCAACCTCCATGTGTCCCCTTTGCGAAACCACGATTCAGTTTGCGACCCACCTTTGATTCCTTAACCTCCTCGCAACTTATTTCCCCACAATGACATGGGATCGTTGATATCATGATCTTGACGATAGCGTCCAAATCGATGCTTCAAATCTGCGCCCTTCTTATCTACAAACCATATCTACTTCCTCTAAATCAATGGTCGAGGATCTCTTCGCAATTTCATACTCTGGGAGTTTGAAATCTAAAACTCGGCTTCATTTCATACTTCACTTCTCTGAATTGGTGATCTATGGAAACCTGTCCCGTAAATAAATGACTCGTTCTTCATCTGGGTGTTTGAACTTTCAACCTAGTTAAACGGTCCAACAAGCCCTTCTCGATCGATGGTCAAGATTTCCTCCGGGGCTCCGGACTTTTGAGATTTCAAATCTCAAACCTCCTTTTCCAAATGAATTTTACCTAAAGTCTCAGATCCAATCACATGTGTCCCTCCTGATCCAACGATTGAGGGTTACCTTGAGATTTTACTAGGACTGAACAGATCTGCGCCACCTCTACTTTGAATCCAACGGTCCATATCTTATTCTGGGACTTCGGGTCTTTGCACTCCGGTGATCTCAATTCTCAAAATGAAAATCCAATTTACCTTTTCCC
>JASDQU010227666.1:0-17305 GCA_032191745.1 Picea mariana | reverse complement strand
AATTTAAACAAAAACGTTATTTTTTATCAAATGTTTACTTTCGTTTAAATTATGATTGTGTGTTATTTCTTTTGCTCATTAGCAAGTTTAACTATTTTGAATAATGGATTCAATACTTCATCAAATAATATCTTGGTTGGTTTCTCATTTTCATGAAATCATTTGGTGATATTAATTAATTAAATTCTTTTTTTATTTTGCATCTCATTTCAAAATAATAATAATAAAAGAATTATCCATCATTTGTTTGATTTTGTAAAAAACTAAAATTAATATTTTTCTCTTCTCCATTAACTTGAAGCTTATAGAATTTTAAGATCATATTTGAAACCAAATTATAAACAATGTTTGTTTATAAGTTATAGTTAGCTTAAATTCATTTTTTATTTTTCTAGATTTTGTTTTATTCACAATTTTTAGGTTATTAATTTAGGTTTCTTTTTGTTTCACGGGTTTCTATTATCAAATATTTGATACAGATCTGATCATGGATTGATTTTATTATCCAAATACATTCAAGATGATTGATCCAAAAATGATTTTGGATTGCTACAAATAATTTTATGAGCAACAACAGATAAAATTTGGAAAGACATCAAGATCAGACAGATGATTTTGCAAAACTGATTGCAGCCAAACCGTGAGAAATCTAAGGAAACGATTGAAAACCCAGAACCAAAATGGACCCATTTAGCTTCCGATTGGATATTTTCCCCAAAAAATGCACGATTGGAGAGATATTTATGTCTAATTACGAGGCAAATTTCAGGTGGCGAAAATGAATAGTGATGCCTAGACTATTAATTTATTGTATAAATATATGAGAAAGTTCAGAGCCATAGGAGATCCAAGAATTGGAGAGGATTATTTTTTTCCTTTCTCTTTTGTATATTATTTATTTTGTAAATTTTTCTTCTTTTCAAATGGAGTAACAGATGGTTTGAATCTTTGGGAGAATGAACAAGTATTTTCAAAGAAGAATATGGAATTCCAGGTTGCTTAATGGCTTTTGTCCTGTGAGTAAAATGGTTTTATTTTCATTATAATATCTTCATATTCTTTGAATAATTGATTATGCATTGATTTAAATTAGCTTTAGTCTATTTTATCAGTACTATCTTTAAAAGAAAGTCAAAAAGAAGTGTTGTTCATATTCGTTTAATATCTTTAAAAAAAAGTAAAAAATAAGTGTTGTTCATATTTGATTCTTAAGCTTTATCAAACAATCAGTTTCGCAAGATTTCATGCAAACCTTGTAAACTGTATATAAATTGTTCATAATCATTTGTATATTCACATTCTTAGATAAATATTTGCAATTATTGTGTCAATTGTTAGAATCTTTTCTTTAGTTAGTTTATTTTATTTTTCTATCTTTAGGACCCTAGTTGGCTAACAGAGCCATTAAACTCGTTATAATAGGTTACACCAAACGACTTGGGTTATTTAGACAACCCCAGACAAGATCTATTCTTCCAGTTGATGACATGTCAAATTTTCTCGTCAACAATATAATAAATGTAAGAGGACTTCTTAGAAGGTTCCTCCTCTATAATTTTCATAGGTGGTTGGTAGCACTACATAAAGAGATTCAAACAATGTAATGGGATATGAATAAAATTATTGTATTGTGAGTTGTATCTCAATAGGATTATGCCCCCTCAAAGAGGCAAGTGAAAAAAAGAGGATCCCTTCCATAATAGGATTGATTTTATGGCGTTTCCCTACTTCAAGGGTTTTCTATAATAAAGTGTGGTTTTCATATATTCTTCTTGGATCTATTCTAGTGTATTTTGTATTCAGGATTTGGTACTTACCAAGTGGTGTCAGAGCAATTTCCTTGGCAAGAAGCATGGGCATTTTTTTTTTTTTCATTTCTTTCGGAGAAGAAAAAGAGGCCCACAACATTTCATACTATTTTTGTATATTGTTGATTTTAACCTTGTAAAATATTTACTGCAAACATATTTTCATTAAAAGAACAAAAAATATATAATGGAAAATACACACATTACACAGATATTTTTCCCCTAGAAACCCAAAACCAAGAAAACCAACATATTATATATTCATTCATTGTGTTACATTGTTTAAAATACAATATACGTATAGGAGCCAGTGACATCCAAAACCCTAACCCAATGACTTGGATTAGTCAATAACCCTAATTCCTTAACTAAAAATAGAAAACCATCAACAAAAACCATGTGCCAAAAAACCGCCCAACAATGGACATGAAAATCAAGGTGACACGAAACATCGAGGCAAAAATGTGACACGTTTTCTGAGGAAAAAAAATCCTCGGGGATGTTTCCCCTCAACCCCTCTGCACCCCCCAAGGAGGGGCCTCATATCCCCCCCTATGCCTAATGCATGCAGACACTAATAGTCATGCAAAGAATATAACACATACCCACCATTCTCCCACTTGTTTTTTTCTTTGCATACAAGGGGTTTACAGGGTTACATAGCAAACAATCTAGGGCAACAATGCCCATGGATCCTCTACACCAAGAAAAATTCTCAGTGATCATAGATTTTGTTAATGAATCTCCAACATTTTTCAAAGTGTCCACTTTCATCAACAACACTTTCTTTTCTTCAACCATGTCTCTCAGAAAGTGATATTGAATATCAATATGTTTTGTCTTTGAATGATAAGTCAGAGATGTCAGGTTCTTCGCCAGAAAAATTGCACTCTGACTATCACAAACTTGATGTACCAACCCAATACCTGAATACAATCTTTCTAAACATACTACTTCCTTACTTTCATGAGTGTTTGCCATGTATTAATCTTCTGTAGTTGAAAGTGCCACTACAACTTGTATTTTTCTCATCCAATCGATTTCTCCTCCAAAAAAGTTAAACACATACCTACTTGTAGATCTCCTACGATCCACATCTCAAACCCAGTTTGCATCCACAAAGCCCTGTATATCCAACACTATGTCCAATCTTGATCTTCCTCGGTAGCACAATCCATAGCTAGCAGTTCCACGCAAATACTTGAAAACTCTTTTTACTGTTGTCTAATGCTCCTTCCCTGGTTTTGACATATACCTGATCAAAACTCCCACTGGATGTGAAATGTTTGTCCTAGTACAAACCATTACATATATCAAACTACCAACTGCACTCGCATATGGAAGATGAGACATGTCCTCCTCCTCTTCTTGTGTCTTAGGAAATTTATCCAAAAATAAACTTACACTAACAGGAATAGGAACCTTGACCGATTTACATTCTTGCATATTAAACCTCTCCAATATTCTCTCGACATATTTTCTTTGATTTAACCATAGTTTCCTCTTTTTCCAATCTCTTTCAATTTCCATGCCCAAAATGAAATTTGAAGCACTGAGATCCTTCATGTCAAATTTAGAGGACAACTGATTTTTCACATCCTATATAATCTCCTTGTTGTTTCCTATCAACAACATGTCATCCACATACAAGACCAATCAAATCAAATGATCACCAATTAATTTAAATAAATATAGTGATCCTTGTTTCTTCTTTTGAATCGAAGTCCCAGCATATAAGTATCAATTTTTTGATACCACATCCTTGGTGATTGTTTTAAACCATACAATGACTTTTTCATCTTGCATACCATTGCATTCTTTCCCTTCACATCAAATCCTTCTAGTTGCTTCATATAGATTTATTCTCCCAGATCCCCATGTAAGAATGTTGTCTTCACATTCATATGTTCTACTTCAAAATCAAATGCAGCAGCAATAGATAACATAAATATTATAGAAGTTAACTTGGTAGCAAGAGAAAAAATCTCACCAAAATCAATTCCCTCAACACGAGAATAACCCTTTTCTACTAACCGAGCTTTGTATTTCTCCACTTTTCCTTTTCCATTCAAATTATTTTTAAATACCCATTTGTTTCCAATGAGATTTCTTCTAGTCGACAACTCCACTAGATTCCAAGCCTCATTCTTATCCAAGGCTACCATTTATTCATCCATGGAATTTTTCGAGAGCTTTCCATCCTCTGAATCCAATGCCTCCCTGACAGTTCTAGGATCATCATCAGTAATAGACAAGGAAAATTTTGAACGGAAATCAAATGGAGTATATCTTTCTGGTAGCCTTATTTCTCAAACCGATCTCCTCAATACTAACGTATGAGGATCTTCTTCTTCTAATTATTTTTCTTTTGTAGAGTGTGATTCATCATTCTTTAAATCAAACTCTATTTTCTTTGGCTCTTCCTTACTTGGTAGGATTTGTTGTTTAACAATATCCTTCATTTCTCTAAATACCACATCTCATTTATACACAACCTTCTTAGTTTATGAGTTCCAAAACTTATAACCTTTGAGACCATCTTTATACCCAATAAAGATACATTTTTCATCCTTCTTATATATCTTACTCTTGTTTTCCTTTGGAACATGAACATAGGCCTCACATCCAAATACCTTGAAATTTGTGAGAGAAAGTTTCTTACCCGTTCATACCTCTTATGGAGTATTGTCATCTAGCATTGATGAGGGTGATCTATTGACCAGGTAACATGCAGTACCCACTGCCTCTGCCTAGAATTCTTTCCCTAACCTGACACCACTGAGCATGAACCTTGATTTTTCCATCAACATCTTGTTAATCATGTTTTAAATTCCATTATGCTAAGGTGTATATGGAGTAGTATTCTGCCTTGATATACTGCACTTCTTACAGAATTATTTAAATTCATTCCCACAGAACTCTGTACCATTATCTATCCTCAACATCTTAATTGTTTTCTCTGTTTTATTATCAACAAGAACCTTAAACTCTTTAAACCTTTCAAACACTTCAAATATATTACTGAGGAAATATATCCAAGAATTCCTCGAGAATTCATCTATAAATGATACATAGTACATAGATTTTTCCAATGATGGGACCGACACAAGTCCAAAAACATCAATGTGAACTAGCTATAAAATTCCTTCTACCCTCATTGCACCAAAGTGGAATCTTACCCGATTTTGCTTCCCATATACACAATGTTCACATAAATCAAAACCCAAAGAGCAGTTAGACATACCTCCAACCATACTTTTACCGTGTAGTAGTTAAAGATCCTTCTCTCCAATATGCTCCGGTCTTTGATGCCACATCATAACCTTTTCTCAAGATATTGTAGGATTTATTTCTTATTCAACTACAATATCAGGAATAATGGAACTATTATACTGATCACTACTAGTGCTTCCTTTCATATTATACAGAGTTCCAGACTGAACTCCCTTCAACAACACCATTTCTCCTTGAACCATCCTGCAGGTTTCCTTTTCAAATATCGTTTCTACCCCTGCATCGTCCATTTTTCTTACAAAAATCAAATTTATGTACAAACCTGAGATGTGAACAACACTAGGAGATGTTCTAGTCCTTCCATCTATGAGCCTCAACTTGAATTTTTCTCATCCTATGATTCTGGTTGTCGAATCATCACCTAGGAAAACATTACCTCCATCACACCTTTCATATTCACAGAACCACTCCTTGTGTGGAGTCATATGAAAGGATGAACCTTATTCAACCAACCATGACTCATGATCTACATGTGTTCTTGAATAAGTCAAGTACACATTCCTTCCTTCTTCCTTGGAGGTATTTTCTTCTATAGAAGGAGCTTCTTCATATCCCTTGTTTTTCTCAACTTTGGATCTACACTGATTCTTGTAGTGCCATTCTTTTCCACATATCCAGCATACCTTTACAAACTTTCCAGGAGATTTAGATCTACCCTTAGACTTAAATCTCCCACTTGAGAACTTAGATCTATTTCTTTCCTAGGAGCATCCTCTTGCAAATAATGCGTATCTTCTCTGTCCTTCCATGTTATTTCATCTCATCTCCTCCAACAACAAGGATGAGATCACTTCATTAAAATTCAAGGTATTTCTATTAATACCTATGGCCAAAACCAGACTATCCCACGATTCTAGTAAAGAAGACAAGAAACTGATACAGTTATCTTCATTTGAAATTTTAATCTCAACAGATACTAACTGGCGTACAATAGTATTGAAGGCATTCAAATGCTCTGCCATTGAATCTCCATATCTCATCCTTAGGTTATACAACTTATTTCTTGGGAATAGTTATTTACTAGCGACTTAGAATGATATAACTTCCCCAACTTACCCCATAAATATTTGGTTGTAGCTTCCTCTGACACATTCGGTAATATTGAATCTGAGAGACACAATCAAATTGTTCTCTTCACCTTCCGATCCAACTTTTTTTAGTCATCTAATAAAGTTCCCGAAGGTGTAGTACCATCACGATCCACAGATCTCTATCCATCAAAAAATCTTCCATCTTGAGCTTCCACAGCTCAAAACATTTCCCATTAAACTTCTCGATCTCCATTTTCAAACTGCTTGCCATTTATTTTCACTTGAAAAATAAATACCACATATCTCCCACTGTAACAAGGATCATCACAATCCCGATTCAAACCCTTGACCAAAAAGGCATCCCCATGAAACCATCAAAGCTCTAATACCAAATGTATATTTTGTTGATGATTATAGTTAAGTGAGACATCCTCCGGGACACAAACTGATTGAGTCGACCTGAGAGAGATCCCATGAGTTGGGTGTTTGGTTCCTATCTGAGACAGAGACATAATGTACTGATGGCCTTGTCCTTATAGAGAGTTGATCAGAACTCTAGATGATTCTCCTATGTAACTCAGTGAGAAAGGAGATATATTGAGTTGGACGCGCCCGTGGTTGAGCACAAGGTGAATGTTTGAATTCTCATGGACCGGGTGCATCGTTATGAGACATATATGAAAACAATGTATTAGCTTCCTCTGAGCAGAGAGTTGAGATGATGAAATCTAGATGACTCTCATGTGTAATGCAGTGGGAAAGAGTATCTGTTGAGTTGGGCATGCATGTGGATGATCACAGGTGAACGTGATCCTAGTGGCTGAGCACAAGTGAGTGTGGTTCTCCCATGAGACGCAGTGAGATAGAGATATGGACATCCCTATGGATGTGCTCCTAGTGGCTGAGTACTAGTGGGTGTATGAGATCCCTTGCTATATTGTTCAAGAGTTAGACCTACCTGTAACCCTAATTGTAATTTAAAGGGTACAGGTCGGCCCCACATTAATATAAAAGATAATTAATGTAAAATATAATTAATATGGAAATTATTAATTATATTTTGAGTTATTGAGGTCGGACCTATTGTGCCAATAGACACATCATTTAATGTGACAAGTCTTATATAAATAAAGTTGAATCCCAATTGAGGAAACACACTTATCATTGTGTCATCTCATGATTTCAAAAGTTGTGGTCTGAAATTATGAGAATTGCAGCACCCTCTTGTGTGCTAGGTTTGATGATGGTGTGGGAGGTATTTTACTTGAGAATATAGCAAATGATTAATTGGGATTTCTTCCCTTGTTGAGAAGGGTTTCCTAGGATACTTCTTGTGTTCTTGTGCATGGTTATTCTTCATGCGATATTGGTTTGCTACAGTAGTTATGGTTCAATTTATGCTAAATAATTAAGAAAATTAAAATGCATCAACTTACCATAAAATAAACATGGTATCAAAGCAGGCTTTAAGATGATCATGTGCACCATCAAAAGGGAAGGCAGTCATGGAAGGAGATGTTGATGTTGGCATAAAGAAAAGGAGGCCAGACCTTCCTTAATTTCCTGTGGTAATGAAGAGGCTGGTGACGAGCCTCTAAGGTTGCCGCGGCCCATAAAAAGGGTTTCTATGGTATGTAATAATAAGGTGGATATATCCTCAAACTTTGTGGTAAAAATTGAAGGGGCCGGACCTAGAAAACTTCTGTAACAAATTTTTGAAGATGACCACATGATGCTAATATAGGTCGAGCTTTATGGGGAAGGTCGGCTATCAAAAATATGGTGGTAAACATTTTTTTAAGAGTGGGTCGGACCCCAAAATTAGGTGGTAAAAAATTTAAAGAGTGGACGCATGCGTCTAAACGCTGCCACAACAAAACTCAGACCATACTAGACCACTATCAAGGCCAATGTCTTTGCCAATCTCAAGGCATTACTTCAGGGTATTCTTTTGCATATTGAACAACAAGTATTCTAGAGATATAAATTATTTATTAAAGGTATCATAAATTCTGCAAACAAGGTACCTTCATAGTAACCGAAACGTGGATTTAAGGCTTGCCTTTGATTCTTTTAATGTGGACAAAACACAACATCGTCTGTGCTACATATTGGTCATAACCATTTCAGGTGCATGTTCATTTTTTTAAGGTTTGTAAGCCTAATTCATATGAAAACATCCTTACAACTCTTTTTCATACTTACAAACTTGTTTGAGTAAGTTTACAACCAGCTATAAATCAAGAAGTGTGGCAATTTCTGTGCATATTCCAACAAAGGGTTTTGGGGCATATTTAAAACATGTTCCAACAAAGTTTAGAAACAAAAAATGTGTACAGTGATATTATATCTCTTGAACAACATTTTGCATTAACCCATACTAGGTGCATCTTGTGAATGATGGTTCTTTGTAAGAAATTGTTTCACTCTCTTCAATTAATAAAGGAAATTTTAGATGAGAAAGTTCAGTCACATTTATAGGAAACCTTCTTACATTTTGTTCACAATATGTTTTTGGATGATACCATTGTTTTTGGAAAATCCACACATTTATTATTGCTAATATATTAGATGACTTGGATGGAATAATTTGGAGGTGGCCATAGGAAACTACAACAACTTCCCCATAAATAAAATTGTAGACTGTGAGGGAGCCATCATTTGACTGTCCCGAGGAAAATTTGTTGACAAACATGAGAAATTATAGAAGGATGTTATTGATGTATTGACTATAATGTGCCATATACTCTTGAATTTCTCTCCACAGATAATTATAATTGTTTGCCTAAGTGAATTGAATATATTGGTGAGAAGAGTGGACCAGATCTGAAAGGCAACAACAATGATTGCTTGAAGTGTTTGGTCTTAAATATTTGTGCTAGCAACTCAAGGGTATTTCACACAATCAAGACATTGGTTGAAAACAAGGAGATTCTCATTATTACTTATGTCATCTAAAAACAACAATAAATCCTTGATTAGAGTCTTGAGCTACAAGGTGGCTACAAGGAAAACAAGCGAGGAATGTCATTGATCATCATGACATTGAAAAACAAGAAAAACCGTCATTAGTGTACACTCTCAGGTATGCACTTGTATATATATTATTTGCATCATTTTCATAAGGG
The DNA here is from genome assembly GCA_032191745.1 of Picea mariana. Lineage (NCBI taxonomy): Eukaryota > Viridiplantae > Streptophyta > Pinopsida > Pinales > Pinaceae > Picea > Picea mariana. The sequence continues at coordinate 8,044 of JASDQU010227666.1, read as the reverse complement.
TACTTAAAGGAGGAAGAAACTCTTGGTACAATCACAGACCCAAAGAGGTCTCAGTGCATTCAGAAGAAAAACACACTGGAAGTGAAGACTTAATGTTTGATTGTTTTAAATTAGCATGCCTCTAACCTACATTTATAAGGTTGCTACATTACAAGTATGTGTTGTAGTTGCGACAACAAATGTTTTTATTCTAGATATGTACTCATGAATCTACTCTAGGATATATTCTTGTTTTGTTTCCTTTCATTTGTTTTCTTGTTCCAGGAAGGTTAACATCAAAGGAAAATGCTTACCCTTCAAACTTTAGAGGGATTCACTTGACTCAGAAGGAGTCAAACTGATTGAGAAAGAGAGACAATAACTTCTTCCTCTTCAACAATACAGAGGGAGATAGCCACTAATACAGTTGATCCAGTTGTTCTAGTTGATATTCCCAGGGACATTGCAGCAGGCCATAAAAGGCTTGTCTAGGATTGACAAACTCTGTAAGAGGAAGAAATACATACAACTAATGGAAATGTCGAGAAATACAAAATGATACTTGTAGTCAGAGGATTATCACAAGCAGAGGGAGTGAACTATAATGAGACATATTGATCCAGTAGCTCGATCCACTCTCATCTGTACTACCATCCATGAGTTGGAACCTACATCAGATAGATGGATTCTTGATGAAGTTTGGGTTTCAGCAAGAGTGTTGTTCATCCAAATCTATACTATTACATTTTTGGTGACGAGAGACTGATTTTGATGACTTATTCAAAAATTTGTGTTGTTACAGGCAATCTTTGACTTCTGATTTCGAGACGAAGGATCTAGGTATGATGCATTACTTCTTGGGACAAGAAGTATGAAAAAGGACCAATGATAATTTTACTAATTCGAGGAAAATATAAAATGGGGATATTAAATAAGTTCAGTACGACAGAATGCCAATCCATGTCTACACCGATGGTGGTGGATTTGACGAAAAATAAATGATGATTCAGATGAGATTGATCCACATGTGTACTGACAACTGATTGGATCATTGATGTATCTGGTTAACACCAGACCTAATATATGTTATGCAATGAATGTGCTTATTCAATCGATGAGTCAGTCGAGGCAGACTCACTGGATAACCATAAAACATGTATTTATATATATATATATGAGGCACAATTGGATATGGCTTGAGATATGCCTCCATTGCGAACTTGAGTTTGCAGGGATATGCTGATACAGATTGAGAAAAGAGTATAGTGGACCATAAGAGCACATCTAGTTGTTGTTTTACCTTGGAGTTTACCATGGTTTTCTGATGCAGTAGAAAACAAATCTATGTGGCCTTGAGTACCACATAATCAAAGTACATATCATTGAGTGTGCAAAGCAATGTGGCTTCATAAACGTCTGACAAAGTTTCTTGATCATGAGATGGATTCTACGATTACAACCAGAGCTATGTGAAGCTATTTTAAGAACCTTCTGTTTCATGATTAATCAAAACACGTTGAGATAAAATATCATTTTTTGATACATGATGTAGAGGAAAGAAGTACACATGTTGTACCTTCCTACACATGAGCATATTGTAGACATCTTCACCAAAATATATTGGTGAAGAATACCTCTCTATTTGAGAGGGAGTATTGATGACTATAGCCAAGACAAAGTTTGAGTACTTTTGTGTGAGACTTGGCCGAATGGAGAATGCCTCCCTAGCTGAGAGGGAGTTTTGACGATTACAGTTGTGTGAGACATCCTCCAGGACATAGACTGATTGAGTCGACCTGAGAGAGAGCCCATGAGTTGGGTGCATGGTTCCTATTTGAGATAGAGCTGGACCATAGTGATGGTCTCATCCTTACAGAGAGTTGACAAGAAATCCATATGATTCTCTTGTGTAATGCAGTGAGAAAGGAGATCTGCTGAGTTGGATATTCCTGTTGTTGAGCACAAGGTGAACGTGTGAATTCCCATGAGTTGGGTGCATCGTTATTAGACATATATGAAAACTATGTATTAGCCTCCTCTAAGCAGAGAGTTGAGATGATGAACTCCATATGACTCTCCTATGTAATGCAGTGGGAAATAAGATCTATTGAGTTGGACGTGCCTATGGATGAGCATAGGTGAATGTGATCCTAGTGGTTGAGAACTAGTGAGGGTGTTTCTCCTGTGAGAAATGCTGAGATAGAGATATGGAAATCCCTATGGATGTTCCCCTAATGGTTGAGGACTAGTGGGTGTATGAGATCCCTTTCTATATTGTTCAAGAGTCATACCTATCTGTAACCCTAATTGTAATGTAAAGGTCATCCCTACATTAATATAAAAGATAATTAATGTAAAAGATAATTAATACGATAATTATTAATTATATTTTGAGTTATTGAGTTTGGTACTATTATGCCAATAGACACATCATTTGATGTGACAAGTCTTATATAAATAAAGGTGAATCCCCATTGAGGAAACACACTTATCATTGTGTCATCTCATGATTTCATAAGTTATGTTCTAAAATTATGAGAATTACAAAACCCTCTTGTGTGCTAGGTTTGGTGATGGTGTGGGAGGTATTTCTCTTGAGAATATAACAAAGGATTGGTTGGGTTTTCTTCCCTTTTTGAGAAGTGTTTCCCAGGATACTTCTTGTGTTCTTGTGCATGGTTATTATTCATGTGATATTGGTTTTCTATAGTATTTATGGTTCAATTTATTATAAATAAGTAAGAGAATTAAAATTCATTAGCTTACCATAAAATCAACATATTTTAACCTTGTACAATATTAACAACAAACAGATTTTCAGTAAAAGAACAGAAAAGATACAATGGAAAATACTCACATTACACAAATATTTTTCCCCTAGAAACCCAAAACCGGGAAAAACAACATATTATATATTCATTCATTGTGTTACATTGTTTACAATACAATATACATATAAGAGGCAATGGCATCCAAAACCATAACCCAATGACCTGGATTAGTCAACAACCCTAATTCCTTAACCGAAAATAAAAAACCATCAGCAAAAACCATGTGTCGAAAAACCACCCAAAAATGGACATGAAAATCGAGGTGAAATAAAAATCAATGAAAAAATGTGACACATTTCCCGAGGGAAAAAAATTCTCGGGGGTGCTGCACCCGCCCTCAAACCCCCCCGCACACCCAGTTCAACATAGATACTACTAGTCATGAAAAGAATATAACACATACAAAACATATATTTCTATGAAAAAATTGTATAAACAGGTTGTATATCTGAGTTCCTCTTAGAAAAATACCCATTTAAAAAAAAAATCTTCCGAAACGGACTCCACGAAGTCAAGATATAGACATTTTTGAATCTGTAATTTTTCAGGTTTTTTTCCATGGACGACGATGAAATGTTTTGATTTATGTAACACCCAGAGGACAAAAGTGCTAAAACAAATTCCAGATCTGAGTTCCTCTTTCAAAAATAGTTCATTTCAAAAACTAAATCATCCAAATCGGAGCTTCGAAAGTGAAGATATCATTGATTTAAAATCAACCATTTTTGGGGATTTTTCATGACGGCAGTGGAACTGCAGAGCTCATCATTTTTCATCGCGCGCTAAGATTGCTACCAGATTAGTTCCATTGGATAGATAATTTTGATATCTTTATTTTGGTACATTATATGTGGTGTTTGCAATGCATATTATATTTCTCATGGAACTTCCACATAAGTTTTCATCCCTCGAGACATGTCTTCAACAAGGTATTCAAAATCTTCAGGCAAGTGTTCAAAATATTTAAGCATTCACCATTGGAATGCACCGGAGATATATGATTTAGGACATTATGGATGAAAATAATCAAGAATTATATGCATGATTTTGAAGATAATTGTAATGATTGGTATATGGATAGTTTTCATTTCTAGGATGAAAAACACTTCCATATTCTATTTGATGATTCTCCTTATGTAGGAGACCTCCCATTTCGTACAACAACAACCTCTTATAACAAGTGCACTTTTTTGTGTGTATGTGTGTGTGTGCACGTGTGTACAAGCGTAATAAATACATTCTACTCTGCATCGCAACACAATGATGAACATGACGCATGCAACTGCGACCAAAACATAATGACCTAAGACGCACATCAAGCATCTAGAAGTAAGAACGACAATCAACCGACGATAATAAGACTGACAACCCGCCCGTCCGACCCTGCAATGGTTAGGACCTCCAGGACACATAAGCAACACTCAAGCCCAGGTTCCCATCAATTTTAACCATTTAAGGTCTCAGTAATGGCGAATTTTATAAGGAACAAGGAGGTGTCTACATCCCACTGACCCAACATAAACTGCAATCCCAACTTTGATCATCAATCTTACCTAATCATCAATTATTCAAGGCATAAAAGATATTATATTATACTTATCATTTATGAGCAACAATGAGTGTAAATGAGTAAAATACATCTCATAATGAATCATAAATCAAGAGTGGAAATACAATTTTAATCTCAAGCAACTTAACTATACATCTTGTTTTTAAGGAAAGTCTTCTAGGAGCATGTACGGAGAAGCTATAATTGCATATTTAATATGACAACCCATAAGTACTCAATCTTCTTAAGTAATAAAAAACTTAACAACTCCTTTACATTAGGTATCCATTATATGAAACTAATAACATCATTGATGAAATGAATAATAAGAGGTCACATGTGGGTGCCAATATGAGAAGTACATACCATAATGTGAGATTTTAGATGCTACCAATCATTACAATTATTTAGTCGATTATGAAGATTTCCATTTTAAAAACTTCAATTAAGACCCTTAAGGGCTAGTTATTAATGAAATTTAATTCATACAATCCTCAAGATTCGATCACATGACCTCTTCTATATTTCTTCACCTTTAAGTAAGTACTCAATCGAGAAGGATTCATCCAATAAAAACACACCCATTATTGTTGACCTGAATTCTAAGATTACTAAATCTCAACTCTTGGATAACTTTCATCAAGGTTTCTTAACAAGGAGAACATGATTAATTCCAACTACTAAGAGTGCATCTTAAGATGGTCTATTCATTGCGGGACTTAGTGGCAAGTCTAAGCTTGAGGCAATTACTTTCCCAACTCTAAGAGCTCATTAAAATTTCCATTCCTTGAGGAATAATAACTCTTATAAGTCGTACAATTATGCTTCCTTATCAAAAGGGGAAAAAGAACCTTTAGTAAAAACTAACCAGAATTAATCCAAGTTGAAGAATGATGCTAAATTAATAAAACTTACTAGAATTTATGCTATTTTGATAAAAGCTTACTAAAATTATGCAAGTTGATAATTAGGGTCTGCCATGCTTGCTAATTTATAAGTCATAACTTAAAATACGGATCATTGTTTTTTTAACCAATGAGCATTATGAATTAAAGGGTCACTGAATTAAGAAGGGGCGTTGAAATTATGCCAGGAAGAATTTAAGCATTTACAGAAATATAAAAAAAAATGATCTAGGAAAGAAATCTATGTTTATCCCTCCTCTCACCTGTCAGAGACAATTACAACTAGACTTTCATCCCAAGCAATCTGAGTCTGAGATAACGTTGTGCGCTGTCGATTAAGCTGTGCATGAGGAAACGTAGGGTGTTAAATTCGAGGCAGGGAGAAGCTTTCAATTATATATATATACTTAGGATGCAGAATCAGAGCGATACTCCATGAAGACTCAATCAGATCTAAATTTGTACTGGCAACGATTACCCATACGAATTGGGCTCTTGGAGAAAGAAAGTTTTGAAATTAGGAACATAGAGACACAAAGATCTCAGTCTAAATTACAGGGTTCACCATGGAACTCCTTATTCCATAAATAAAATTCATCCATGAAACCGTGAATACGAATCTACCATTTCGCATTGGGAAGGAGGTTAACCAAACCATAAAAATTAAAATCATTCAGACAACAACTCAAACATTGACCACACAGATGGGTGAATTCAGGATCTGAGTTCATTTTGCAGAAACCCCAACAAATTTGTTAAGATCAAATCCCTGTAGAATGCCAGAAATATATAATCGCCGACATACCAGAGAAATAAAATTGTCGTTTGCAATATAAATTATAAAATCGCCATTTGAAATGTGAAATTTAGAGTTGCTATTTGAAATATAACATATAAATTCACCATTTGAAATATAAAATATAAAATGGTCATTTAAAATATGAAATCGCTGACAGACACAAAATATAAAATCACCATTGCAATATCTATAAAATTGGTGTATGAGTTCGCTTATCAAAATCAATAGCTATTATGGTTCGCTATATAAATTGTTTTCATAAAGGAAATTTACTGCTATTACTTATTAACACTTATCACAGGACATCTACATATTAACACACAGTAATAATTTGACTATGATTATAGCACATCCGTGTATTTACAACAATGAATTATAACTCTAATAGTGATTGTCAATGATTGCAAAACTACATATCAATAATTTTAAATGCGAATATACAACATCTGGGAATATACAGCCGCGAAGAGTAACGCAGAAGCATAAGCATCATAGTGGTAAGAATTAAATATGGATATTTTGGTAAAATCATAGTGGTATCATAAAAACACTGTTTCAATGCTAAAGCTAATGCTATTGTTTTATTCTCCCTATTCGCGTAGTTGAATTTCAATTCTATTTACTGTAATCACCACTTCCAATGCTATAGTAGAAATAAACTGTCAATCCATCACAAGAGTAATATGAAATTTCCATGTGTCAAGCCAAGAAAATCGCAGTGTGTTAACCATAAGGATCCAAACCACGGAACAGTAAAACCCAAACCAGAACGTTGACCACAATAATTTTAGGCAATCCATCAAACGGGAAAAATCTCAAGACATAATTCATCCATTATTACTGTGCAGAGACAAAATTTGTAGAGACACAGGGCCATCAACAGTCAGATGGGTAAGTTGCGAGGGAGGCAATGCCACACAGTGCGGGTTCATCTAGCAATATATAAAACATGGAGATAAACTTATCCGGCGAATATAAAACGAAGAATAAAGAACTTCACCATCAATCAAATTTCAAGGTTATTAAACGCATCAAGGAGTAAGGAAACCATTCGGCCAAGGACAAAAACATAGGTAGATGGTTGAGTTCGTCCTTCGCCTCACCATCCTCGCATAGAAAAGCAGGGCGTTTTGATCGATAGGTATTTTAACGCTAAGGCGACGATCGTAGATCAAGCTCTTGGCCGACTGCTTAGGCGAGGACTGGCATGCTAGGGACGAACGAAAATAATCGCAAGGGTCATAGTAAAACACCATAGGGCGGTCACAACATGCGTGAATATGAAGGTCACGAAAATCAATCAACCAACACTACTACATTTGGGTCAAATTCCGACGGCGTGTTCGACGCAATTGCCACTTTCTATTGTCGAAAGACCGACAAACCTCGGACCCCCTCAAACGTCGTTTCACATGACGTCGTTTTTCCGACGGCCTAATTTTCGTCTCTCTTGCGACGTTTCAAACGTGGCAAGAGAGACGTTGCAAACGTGGAAAGACCGATGTTGTAAACATCGCAAGAGAGACGTTTCAAACGTGGCAAGATCGACGTTTCAAACGTCACAAGAGAGACATTTCAAACGTGGCAAGAGAGACGTTTCAAACGTGGCAAGACCGACGTTTCAAACGTGTCAAGAGCGACGTTTCAAACGTCGCAAGAGAGACGTTGCAAACGTCGCAAGAGAGACGTTGCAAACATTGCAAGACCGACGTTTCAAACGTCGCAAGACCGACGTTTCAAACGTGGCAAGACCGACGTTTCAATAGTGGCAAGAGAGACATTTCAAACGTCGCAAGAGAGATGTTGCAAACGTCACAAGAGAGACGTTAATAGGTATCATATCCGACGTGGTTGCTATGTGAGCGACACTCCAAAATGTCGCAATAGCGACCTTCTTGTAGGTATTTAAAAAAAAAATACAATATCAATACTAAGAGGGACGGGTACATTAACCTTTGCTAAGATACTAGCCATATCAATA
>JASDQU010227663.1:6769-17187 GCA_032191745.1 Picea mariana | reverse complement strand
AGGAAGGAAAGATAGGTTGACGAAGCCTTGAAAGCGCGGGTCAAGATGACCTAGGGGTTTAGACACCTAGGGTTTTGGTATCTAGGGTTTGTGACACCTAGGTTTCAACCTAAGGATGTTGGTGAGCTATTGTAATGGATAAATAGAGGTCAAGATGACCTGGGATGGTTGTTGTCATTGTTGTTACTATTGTTGGTGTTGTGATTGTTGTTGTGTGATCGAGTGAGTAACATCGTGGGAGAGAGAAGTGCTGAGTACGGGAGCCTTCCGTATTGTAAGATCTTTAGCTGGGTGCAAAGATCAACCCTACAACTAGGTGTGCAGGGAGGGGAGAGATAGAGAGGAGAAGAAATAAGATCTGCTAGCTAAGAGCGCAGACAAGAACTGTATGTTTCATCTTAATACATTATAAAGCACAGTTCTGTGGATGTATCCCTAGAGAGAGGGTGAACCACGTATATCTTGTCTTGTGTATGTGATTGATGCTATGTTCTTTTGCCTTGATATACTGTTATCGCATTACTGTGGTAGATCTGATAGATGTGTGGAATAGATCTAAGCTGATAAGTGATATATGCATGCTATATTATTCTATTGTTAGATCCACTTGATAGTTCCCTTGGTTGTAGACATCTTTGTCCCGGCAACAAAACCATTGGTTGGCACAGGGGCAGACCCAGGGTTCAACTCCAAGAGTGCACCAACAAGCCCTAACTACTGGCCCTTTCGGCTACACCTGCAAAGCAGAATATCATGACTTATTTCCAACCAAGTTCACGGACATGAAGGGCATTAAAGGGCCTATGGGAGAGATGAGGATCCATTTAAAACCAGATGCAAGATCAGTCAAACAGAGACCCTACAGACTGAACCCTAAATATAAGGAGAAAGTGAAGATTGAGCTCGATAGAATGCTGGAAGCAGGGATTATAGAACCTGTGGAAGAATCATAATGGATTAGACTTATGGTGGCGCAAGACAAGAAGACAGGAGAGATCAGGATCTATGTAGATCTTAGGAAGCTGAATGATGCCTGTTTGCATGACCCCTTCCCTACGCCATTCACTAACGAAGTGTTAGATAATGTGGGAGGCCAGGAGGTATACTCTTTTACAGATGGATTCTAGGGATACCATTAGATCCATATTGCCAAGGAAGATCGCCATAAGACCACATTTGCAACAAAATGGGGGTCCTATCAGTATCCAGTGATTCCATTTAGATTCAAGAATGCCCCAGTCATATTTTCCAGGGTGGTGGTCGAAGCATTCAAAGAGTTTCTGCATAAATTTCTAGAAGCATATTTTGATGATTGGACTGTTTTTAGTTTATTGAATAATCATATTGAAAGTCTAAGGCTAATGTTGGACAAATGCAGGCAGTGTCAAATTGCCTTGAATATGAAGAAATGCATCTTCTTCTAACCATTTGGAGTGTTGTTAGGTCATATTGTATGAAAGCAGGGATTGCTGGTCGATCCATCTAAAATTGCCATTATAGTTGATCTACACCCTCCTACTTCAGTCAAACAACTGTGCACTGCACTGGGACACACAGGATATTACAGGAAATTCATTAAAGGATATGCCCAGATTACAACACCTATGGAGAATATTTTGAATAAAGACTGTCAGTTTATTTGGACAGAAGAGTGCCAACAGATCTTTGACACACTAAAACAGAAAATGGTTACTGCTCCTATTCTTGTTTTTCTAGATTGGAGCAAGGAGTTTCATGTGCATGTCGATGCGTCTTCTATTTCTTTAGGAGCAGTGTTAGCACAACTTGGGGAAGGATATAGTGACCATCCGTTAGCCTTTGCCAGCAGGAAGCTATCAACTGTTGAGATCAATTACACCACTACTGAGAAAGAGGGGTTAGCCATGGTGTATGCGCTGCAAACATTTCACCACTACTTGTTGGGAGGACACTTTAAAATGTTTACTGATCACTCCATGTTGAAATACCTAGTCAACAAGCCAATGTTTGGGGGGAGAATATGTAGATGGCTTCTGCTATTTCAAGAATGTGACTTTGAGATCATAGTAAAGACGGGAAGAATGAACAAAGGTCCTGACCACTTGTCGAGGTTGGAACATGGAGAAGAGCCGACCAGTTTGGAGGATGCACTACCAGATGCACAGTTGCTGGCCATTAGAAATATTGATGACCACTTCGCAGAAATAGTCCAATTCCTGTCAATAGGAATGGAACCTAGTGAGTATACAATTCCCCAGAAGAAACAACTAGTAGTGCGCGCTGCGGACTTTTCACTTATATCTGGACAACTCTACAAGATGGGGCCTGATGAGATATTGAGAAGATGTGTTATGGAGGCAGAGCGACCATTGATCCTTGCAAAATCTCATGAAGGCATCACAATAGGACGCTACGCAGGGAAAGCAACCGTGCAAAAGGTTCTTAGAGCTGGCCTTTGGTGGCCTACCTTACACAGAGATGCTAAAGACTATTACAGAGCCTGCGATGTATGCCAAAGAGTTGGGAAACCGTCCATAAGATATGAAATTCCATTAGCACCACAATTGACCCTACAAGCATTCGAGAAATGGGCCATTGACTTCGTGGGACCGATAAACCCACCAGGCAAGCGCACAGGAGCAAGGTACATAATTACAACAAAAAAGTACTTGACCAGATGGGCTGAGGCAAGAGAAGTTAAGGACTGTAGTGCAACTACAGGTATGCGCTTTATATTTGATGACATCATAACCAGGTTTGGATGCCCAAAGATCCTTATGAGCGATCAAGGCACACATTTCATAAATAAAACAATTGAAGCCTTGATTGAGGAATTTGCAGTCCACCACCAGAAAAGCATGCCTTACCATCCACAAGCAAATGGGACAATGGAAGCATTCAACAAGATCTTGGAAACAACACTGACTAAGATTTGCAGTGTGAACAAGGATGACTGAGATTTAAGAGTACCAGCAGTACTATGGGCCTATAGAACCACTTGCAAAAAATTAGCAATGCAGATCCCTTTTAAGTTGGTATATGGTCTTGAAGCCATTGTCCCAATGGAATACCTGGTACCAAGATTAAGAATTGCTTCCTTTAGAGATGTGGATGACACTGGTGCTATTCAAGAGAGGCTTGCACAGTTGATTGAACTCGAAGAAGACAGATTTATTGCGGGATTCCATCAGTAAGTATAGAAGGAAAGAGAGTAGGCCTATCATGACAGGCACATCAAGAAGAAGGCATTCAAGCAAGGTGATATAGTACTGGTATTTGACAGTAATTTCATAAAACGTCTTGGGAAGTTCAGAATGCATTGGCTCAGGACATATGAGATCGCCTATGTTACAGAAGGAGGAGCTACGCAGTTGAAGACTTTGAAGGGAGAATGGAAGGTAGGATTAGTGAACGGGATCCGACTGAAGTTGTATTATGACAACCCACTGTCCCACAGTTCTAAGTAAAATCATAAGGAAAAGGGTCTAGGTACCAGGTGCAGTTGAAACTGGGTACCAGACACAAAAAAGACAGTCTGCACAAGGAAGGAAGGAGATGAGGCATAGAGCAGAAAGCAAAGGTTGCACTGCGCAGTCTGAAGTCGAAGTAAAATAGAAAGGTTAGATCTGAAGTGCTCCGGGACGAGTCACATGTGAGTTTTGGGGGCCTGTTGGGCCTTGGTTATGAAAGTAAGCGAATATCAAGGAAGAAAAGGCAGAATGCGAGCTGCGTGGAAGACACAGTGACTGTTACTGGGTCGAAGTGAGAAAAAGAGCATAAAAGATGTAGCGAAGTAAAAGGAAGCAAGCCATTGGATGAGGAGATCGAGGATGAGAGATCAACAAGAAAGAAGTATCGTGGACAACTCAACAAGCGGAAAAATCCACCGTTGGATGCTTTGGAGCACCACATGAGAAGGAAGGAAAGACAGGTTGGCGAAGCCCTGAAAACGTGGGTCAAGCTGACTTAGGGTTTTAGACACTTAGGGTTTTGGTATCTAGGGTTTGTGACACCTAGGTTTCGACCTAAGGATGTTAGTGAGCTATTGTAATGGATAAATAGAGGTCAAGAGGACATGGGATGGTTGTTGTCATTGTTGTTACTATTGTTGGTGTTCTGATTGTTGTTGTGTGATCAAGTGAGTAACATCATGGGAGAGAGAAGTGCTGAGTACGAGAGCCTTCTGTATTGTAAGATCTTTAGCTGGGTGCGAAGATCAACCCTGCAGCTGGGTGCGCAGGGAGGGGAGAGATAGAGAGGAGAATAAAGAATATCTGCTAGCTAAGAGCGCAGACAAGAAATGCATGCTTCATCTTAATACATTATAAAGCATAGTTCTGTGGATGTAGCCCTAGAGAGAGGGTGAACCACGTATATCTTGTCTTGTGTATGTGATTGATGCTATGTTCTTTAGCCTTGATATATTGTTATTGCATTACTGTGGTAGATCTGATAGATGTGTGGAATAGATCTAAGCTGATAAGTGATATATGCATGCTGTATTGTTCTAGTGTTGGATCCACTTAATAGTTCCCTTGGTTGTATACATCTCTATCCTACAACCCCCCCATAGCTGCTTCGGGTGAGACTGCATCTGCTTCAAAAGTGTAGCCAAAAGGGCCAGTAGTTAGGTCTTGTTGGTGCGCTCTTGGAGCTAAACCCTGGGTCTGCCCCTGTTCCAATAAGGCATTAAATGACAAGAGGAAAAAACTTGCATCTATGACCGATGAAGAGTGGGAAGATCTGGATGTTAGATCCCTCTACACAATTCAATTGTCTTGCCGATGATGTCTTGTTTAACATTATTAGAGAAGAAACAACAACATACTTATGGAGCAGGATTGAAGGCATTTATATGACAAAGTCCTTGACAGATCAGATTTACTTAAAGAGGCATCTATATAGTTTAAAAATGAGAGAAGGTATGAAAATCGCAGATCATTTGAATGTGTTAAATACTCTTATATGCCAGTTGAATAGTATGGATGATAAACACAATGACAAAGATAAGGAAGTTACACTGTTATGTTCATTTCCTGAATCTTGGGATCATCTAGTTACTTCCATTAGCTTTAGTACAATCGAGACTCTTGAATTTGATACTGTAGTTGGAGCTCTGTTGTCTAAGGAGGTGCAGAGAAAATCAAGTATTGAAACCTCCACACCATAAGCATTGTTTGCTAGAGGTTGGTCCATAGGAAGGGGAGAGGGTTGGAGCAGAACATCCAGAGCTAAGTCAACAAGCAGAAAGGGTAAGGGCAGATGTTGACATTGTAACAAAGTTGGGCATCTTAAAAAGGATTGTTGGAAGTTGCATGAGTCCAAGGAAGCATCCAAAAATGAAGCAAATCCATTCAAGTCATATCCATGTATGATTGATGAAGTATTGTCTATTAGTAGTGTCTCTGAATACTATGAAGAAAGGATTTTAGACTCCGGTGCCTCACACCATATTTTCCCACATAGAAGTTGGTTTACTTCGTATCAGCAATTGACGGTGGATTTGTTCTTATGGGTAATAATAATTCTTGTAAGACTGTTGGGATTGGAAGTGTCAAAATAAAATGTTTGATGGGATTATAAGGACATTAATTGATGTTAGACATGTGCCCGAACTAAATAAAAAATTAATTTCTCTACGAGTGTTGGATTTTGGTGATCATAAGTTTATAGGTCAAGGTGGAGAACTACAAGTGTTTGAGGGAAATTTGATAGTTATGAAGGCAACGAAGATTGAAAATCTGTGTAAGATGGAAGGAAAAACTAAAACAAGTGAAGTAGTGATGCTATCTAAAAAAGCAAGTGCACCTACTTGTTTATGGCATCAATGATTGGGCCATATGAACACAAAAGGGCTGGGGCTATAGGTACTGATAAGCCATAAGTTATTTTCATACTTTCAATCTTTGAATTTCTGCAAGTTTTATATCTCTGCTGATTACAATGATGGAGTGAAGGCATGTATATTGTGGGATCCTATTGCTTAAAAATTTATCACTGGAAAAGTGTACATGGAACAATCAATAGTTGTTTAGGATCACAACGAGAGATTTATTTTCAAACTCAGGGAATCATTGTATGGCCTAAAGGTACCCACTTAATTATACAAGATGTTAGATATTTTCATGGCGAGCCAAAATATTTTTAAGAAGTGAATGTAACTATTGTGTTTATTTTGAAAGTTTGAAAAATGGTAGATTCGTTTTCTTAGTATATATGCCGATGATATGCTTATTGCAAGAAAAAACATGTTTAATATTAGCAGGTTAGAGGCTCAATTGGCCAAGATGTTTCATATGAAGGATCTAGGAGTAGAAAAACAAATCTTGGGCCTAGGAGTACACAAAGATGGGAAAAATGGTAAGTTGTGGTTATCACAAAAGAAGTCTATGGAGAAGATACTAATGTGGTTTAGTATGAATATTGTGAAACTGGTAAACATCCCTTTAGTCTTCCATTGTAAGCTTTCTTCAAGTTTATGTCTTGGTAGTAAGGAAGAAAAGGTTATGTCTCGTGTACCGCATGCTAATATAGTAGGAAGATTGATGTTTGCGATGAAATGTTCAAATATTTCACATGCAGTTGGTGTTGTCAGTGGACACATGGAAAAACTAGGGGAAGAGCATGGAAATGAGTGCTTTAGTATCATAGAAGCACATAAGTACAAGTATCACCTATAATTGTTTCATGATTTAGTCTATGGTTATGTTGATTCATAAGACTTGGACAAGAAGAGACCTACCTCAAGTTATGTCTCTCATGAATGCAAGGATCTATTGGTTAAGTTTGGACAAGTACATAATATGGTGTTCTGTGGTGGTCGAAGCATTGTGCATTTGAATAATCATCCAATGTATAAAAATGGGAAAATGCATCTTTTTGTAAGACACGTTACTGATGGAGGTGGAGTGGTCCAAACTAAAGCAAGTTGTGTATACATGTGCATGAAACCAATATTGTTAGAGAAGCTGCGATGGGATGTGGCTTCTATTTTCTTGCAAAAGAGGTGATGAATGGGCTTGGGAAAGATATCTGGTAAATTTTTGTCAAGGTGGATATTGTTGGAATTATGACAACAATTAGTTATGGTAATAATACAAATTTACTTATGGTAAATATTTGGTAGTTCATATAACTGAGGCAGTTCGTGAATCGATGCAAGCAAAGCAAGTTCTTGAACTGATGTAATGATCTAACCTATGTTGTATATGTCCATGAAGCCCCGAGAGGCATTTATAATATTGTAAGCCTGATTGTAAGCCCATTTTGAATAATAAGACATACCGATACCTTGCCCCATGGATGTTTCCTTGACATGCCATCATGGTTTTACCATGTAAATATCATGTATTATCTATGTGATTGATTTATCTTGATTTTCATATGTCTTTTATTTAGTTATTGTTTCATGATCTTGAATACCAACATGTTGCAACAAAATAATTCATAAGGACAACAATTGTTAACTTTCTATAAAACCAAGTAGCCCATGCATAAACTATTGTCAGTACTGCAGGTTGACTAGACATTAGGAGGACAAATGTTGGAGGCTTCAACTAGAACTTCATCCCAAGAATTGAACAACTGAGAAGAAATATTTGGAGAGTCAAGGTTAGGGGAAAGAGGAACTTATTTCACTTGTATCCTAAGGAGTATGGATTGTYTAGAGACCTATTGTAGCAAAGAATTCCATCTCTAGCCATGAGATGGATAGTAGGCTCATGCCAAAGGCAATCCTTGTCCAACCCTTATCTTTCATCCTACGGTAGAAGTTGCACCCTTTCTTAGATATATGTCAAAGGATGCTTGCAGGTAGAGAAGGAAAAGATAGAAGGGATTTGAAGCTTTTGGGAAGAAAAATAATGCAAATGGGGAGGTGTGATCCAAATTGGATCCAAAATATTTTCCCTCTCAAATTTGACTTTAATTTAGGTAAAGTGAATCAATAGTCCAAAATTTCTCCTAACTTGGAAGTGGAAGATGACCCATTGTGATGGTTTTCCTTCCAAGGCAACCCATTAAATATGAAGACTGTAGAGAAGAAGGGAATTCAATTAAGGAGAAAGAGATGGAGAGGAAAAGAGGAAGCATGGTAGTAGTAGAGCATGAGGAACTTGGAAGAAGAAGCATGGAATGTCATATATAAGCCAAAGCAATCTATGAAAGTGTTGCCTAGTATAAATGCATTAAATCTCTTCTTGATAATGCAACTCATCATTGTAACCATTTCCGAGCAAGAACAAAATACCCATCAAATGTTAGTTTTCTAGTTCGTGTTTCTAGGATAAAAATATCTATGTTCATAGTGTTTCAATGACTTTGTGAATGCCATTATATATGTACTTGATTAATTCTAATTATGTAAATAAATTTATAAAATGAAGTCAATATGGTCCGTTATAGTTATGTTAAGAAATTTATAAAGTGAATTCAATATGGTGCTTTTATCCCATACTTCATAACCCCACATGCCATTCCCTCTTCGAATTCACTCAATTCATTTTACTATTAGTGAGATCATGGGTTTAGTAATTAAAGAGGTTAGGAATTAAAGACACCAAAATGTAGTGAAATAAAATTAATTTTTCTTATCCGACAACTCAATTACATTGCTTGTTGGGTTATTTACTTGAAAAGATACAACATTTTGTAATACTTTGGGAATTGTTCATTTGGTTGAATCATTGGAAGTTCATTCTTTTTAATACCCATGGCTTGGTATCACCTCTAATTAATCATTGGGATAATTTTTTGTATGAAAATAAAGTGATAAGATATTGTACGCATTCCATGCATAGAGTGACCTCATCTCTAATTAATGACGATGCCCATACACCTAAGTTCAATCTCCCTTTTAATCAATTCGTTGGTGTGCATATCTAATGGGTAAACCATGTGTAATACTAGCATTCCTCCAATTTGTCAAATGTAGTAAATATGTACAACCACTCTGCGAAGCAACGAGTCCCTGCCTAGTTGAACAATTCGAGGATTTGAACCCGAGATTGTGAAGTGGCTGTGGAGTGAATGGTGCGACGCAAAAAAAAATCCTCTATTTCTTTACACCCGCTCATGTATTAAAATATACCGTTTGAAAAATCATCCATAAATCTAAAACGTCGACCACCACAAACCCTAAATTGGGTTTCGAGTTTCGGGTATTCGGCATCACAGAGTACTTTCCCTCAACAGCTTTTCCACGACTCATTAGGGGATTATAAGACTGAGAAGTCACGATTAGTTTTAAAAAAACTTGCAAAGACATGTGGGGGCGTTAAATTTAAATCTATATTAATTAATATACGATTAAATAAATTTATGTTCATGAACCAAAGTGAGCCATATTAATTAATATGTAAGTGAGCCATTTTTCTAATTAATATTATTTTTACTTATAAATGAAATCATAATTTTAGACTTGATTTATATTCATTGATTTTTTCTTATGTAGGGCGTTGTTGAAGAAGGAAAAAACTGAAATTAATGTCATTTGAATCACATGCTTCAGTCTTCTCTGTTCAGTAGTCGCATCAACTGCATCTTTTGCCACCCGGAAACGTCGAGAACGTTGTTTCCCTGGGTGGCAACACCATCGATTGCCATATATAAAAGCTTCCTGGGGGGCTGTACTATTGCAAATAGATGGTCTACGTAATCAAACATGCATTGAAAAAACCTCATCAAAGAGAAATACACCCACGCTCTCTCAAATCTCCCACATGTATTGTCTGTGATCGTTAACCAGGTATTGTCTGTGATTGTTAACCGAGCAATAATTCTACACACAACTACTTCTTGGGGATTCCTCGTCTTGGAAGAAAATGAAGGTGAGAATTGAGGTTTTCAAAGTTCTAGTTTTTGCTGGAGCTGATTTGAGCTTGACAAATAAAAAGGTTGAAACAACCATAGTCCTCTCAGAAGCCCATGGAAACAAAGATGTTATCGAGAAGGTTCTGCTGGATTCTGTTCTAGAAAATGTATTGAAGGAAGAGGAGTTTAAAGCCCTCCATTATGCAGCTCAGAGAGGTAATGTAGAGGTACCAGGGAAACTTCTGAAAAGAGATTGTGCAGTCAGTGCCCTTGATGAGGATGGATACACTCTTTTGATGCTTGCTGTAAGAGAAGGCCATGCAGCTGCTTGCAAAACCCTACTTCTTGGAGTATCTGACTGTTGTCTAGTAAATCACAGAGGTGAGACAACTTTGGCACTTGCTAGGAGAAATAACCTGTCAAGAGTTGCCGAGGGTGTCATATTGGATCATCTTGCACGAAAGTTGGTTTTTTCCGGTGAACAACTCTGCAAGCACACTAGGTAGGGTAAAGGTGCTCCTCATATGAAGACGGTTTGAGTGCTTAAGTCGAGATTGCTAACATGGGGCACATCGAGCAGAAGAAATGTTATTTGTAGAGAAGAAGGGGTGGGACCAAGTGTTACTTTC
>JASDQU010227662.1:0-17305 GCA_032191745.1 Picea mariana | reverse complement strand
CAAAGGAAGTTGGTGCTTCCAATGAATGTAATTCTTCAAGACATATAAGAAAAAGCATTCCATGGTTTTCTCCCGATTTGGGTTTCCACGTAAAACACTGGTGTACTGTGTATGTGTATGATTGTTCATTTGTTCATTGCTTATTTACTCTGCAGTTATTGGATAATAATGCTTCGTTGATATAACACTTGGATTATATGGTTAAATTTTTCTATTACTGATTCACCCCCCCTCTCAGTAATCCAACAAGATACCCTCTTTAAAACTAGTCGTCGAACTCCTACCAAACACTTTTGCAGAAGAAGAACATCTGTTGTATCTCATGTGATTAGATGAAACTTGACGTGATACTACCCTAGTCATAGAAGCCCAGAAGAAACGTGTCAAGGCCCAATTTGACAAACATGTCAAGCCCTGCATTTTCTCCGAAGGGAATCTAATTCTTCTTTACAAACAAGATCAATATATGCTAGGAGCTAGAAAATTTGAAGCCAGGTGGCGAGGTCCTTATATCATTAGACTTGTTTTGGAGAAAGGAGCTTATGAGTTAGTAGATTACGACGGTATCCCTTTGAGTGAACCCAAAAATGGGTGTTACTTAAAGAAGTACTATGCATAAGATCACCTGTGCACGAGTACTTGTATTTTATTGTATCATACTTCTTGTGTGTTATTGTAGTATGTTTTTTTCATTATCTAGTCTCTGCCCTTATGTTACGTTGTGTTTGGTTTCCAAATGTTGAAGTCTTCACTACCCCACATTGGCTTTGTTGATGGCGCTAGCCATAGTACTTAGAACCTTGATTTTGCTACGTGGGCAATTTACGCCCCTACAAACGAACTTATCACTCTATGAGGTGTGTGCCTCAGCCGTGCGACCAACAATATTGCAAAGTATAGCACCGTTATCAAATTTTTGATTGATGCTATCTCGCTTGGTATCCATCACTTGGTTGTGCGACTCGATTCGTAGCTCATAGTACTACAGTTAAGTAATGTCTATGCTATTCGAAGTCCTACTTTGTTACAGGTATATTTGTGAATTCGCCTCTTGGAACGTTATTTTGATTATATTGATTATCAACATATTCCTAGATGTCTAACTACATTAACTGATACATTAGCTAACTATGTATTAGATAGACATTTGGGTCATTTATAAATCAATCACATCACAAGTATCACACAACACAAGATAAGCCGGTAGAAGCCGTATGTATATATAATGATCAAAACGTTTTTTACAAAAAAGTTCTGTCTGAGCACCAAAATTTCAAAATTTGAAGCTCATAGCTTCTACAAAGTAACGTCATGGATGAAGTTCATGGTAACACATGACTACCCAGGCAACCCTATGAATAAGTCGACCAATATACTCTGACACGCCCACTGTATGACGCTGATAACGTCGCGGGACCTCTCCAAGAGGCATGTCCGGAATGTTTGCAGTCAAACCCTCTAAGTTTTGTTCCACTGCCTCATAATATTCAACATCCCATTGTGGCACTGGAGCCACCTCTCCTCATTGCTGAATAGGAGAAGTACCTGGAGTTCGATAAGGCCCCATGTCTGTGTCATCAAAAAAGAATTTTTGTAATTAGACCTTGGACAAACATAAAAACATTTGCATATGATAAAATTCACAAAAACATTTAAAAAGTAAAAAATGTGTACTTCTTACCAAGATCTCCCCATTGAGTGCCCTCGGGCAGGGACAAGTTTGGATTGCCTCGAAATTCCAACCCGGCATAGGCATAATCATCGACCATCATCATTTGTGGTCGCAACTAGTCAAAGAAGGAATCATTGTATTTGATGATTGGTCCAGCTACATGTTGGTCCATGAGGTTACACCACCTCAGCATCCTCAGATCCTTTAGAGCTGGTAAACCCCACTCAACCTACAACCTCAGCAAGGGAACCCTCTCAAGAAAGAAGGACACCAATAATGACCCGTACCCGAATTGCTTTAGGTCGCCTCTCCTGCATTTAGTCAACTGCCTCTTCACGTTACGAAGGAGTGCATCTGACCAATTAAAGACCTGAGGCTCAGTACACTCTATGGTGTACTGAAAGTAGCTTTGGAGAGCCATGTGTGGAGCAATTCTCCCATCCATACGAGCAATGGTGAACAAAATAGTGCGAAGGGTCAAATCCTGGACCCCCCAAATGGCCACTTTTCCTTTTCTCATTTCTGCCTCTGGAACACAGTACTGATGACAGTATTCACTCATAGGCAACCCACCACATCGGCTACCAGTCAAGCTAGCATGGTACCCATGCCATGACAGTCCTATCAGGAAATAAACATCCTCGATATCCAAGGACAATGTGTGGACCCCCACATGGAATACTTGTTGGTCCATGTCCCACATATGAATGAGGTACTCCAACAGCCTGACTTGGGCCCTCATGCCCGGGATCCAAAAGAATTTCAGGAGACCACAGTCTCACAAAGAGGAAATGGTGCCCGAGTTATTCCCAAAAATAGAATCATCTTCTTCATGCTCTCTTTCATGCCATTCCAGAACCATGGTGATAGCCAAATGCCTACACAAGAACCATAAGAAGAAGGTCAGCAACTCCCTTCAAGCCTTGGTACATTTTTCATTGGGCAAACATCAAACAAAATTTTCACTTTTCAGTTCTCGTAGGTGCCCCTTTGGCATAGTACAAGGTTCTTGCAGGTGCCTTTGGGGCCACCTGCGAGAATGATGCATTCTCACAGGTCCCGTGTGGCTAGCCTGCAAGAATGCCTGAGCGCAAATTTGAGCCCTAAAACAATCTCAAAAACTTGAAATTTACCGATGAAAATAAAAAATTGAACCATGAAAAGATAGAAGACAAGGAGCTTACCTCACTGCTAGAAACAGTTCGCCAAATGGTTGTTCATACCTTCCGCAATCGAGCGTCGAAATTCAAGGGAAAAAGAGGGGTTTTGGGCTAAAATCTTGGCAAAGTTACAATGACTATGGTAAAAAGAACTTTTACCCACTTATATTTACTTTTTACCATTTTGATTGGTTTTTATAATTGTTTTATTTATCAAACTTAATGCCTAATACCCCTATGAGTGTGAATTTTTGCAGACATGATGACTTCGACATCCATATGCAGGGATACGGATATTTTTTCTCTTTTTCATCGCATGTTTGAATTGTTTTTTATGGTTTTTTGCACAAAACCTCGAGCTTGGTATTTGTCTGTTCTCACGCTTGAAAATACATGAGAATGTAATCAAGCACACTTTTATCACTTTTTTGGGCTCAACAAGGTTATACGAAAAAGGAACCCCCTGGAGTCCTCTTTAAGCTCTTTTCAGACTCTCTAAATATGAAAAGATTGTCGAGCGACCTTGCTATTTTCACGCTCGTTAAATTATTTGAAGAAAGCGTCTGTTGAGCGATAATTTACCTCTTTTTCGGTCTCATAAGACTATTTTACGAAAAATGAACTGAGAGAGTTCTCTTTTGAGTGTTTTTCTAGACTATATAATCATGAAAAACCTTCGAGTTTTCTATCTTTGGACTTGTTAAACAAACATCGAAAGACCCATAATGGGACCAAACCACTCCTTCTTAGGGTTCATTAAACATACTCCAAAGCACTCATCCAAAGGATGAGCTTACATCAACAAGCATATGTTATCCTCCTCAAGCTTGCGTAAAAATAAAGAGGTGCTCGCCATAAATGGTGGGGGAAAATTTGGGAAAGGGATGTGTTTTGGTTTTCATATTATTGGTAGTAAGTGTCGCTCTTGAACATGACAACCCCTATTCATTATCTGAAGCCAGTTTGGGAAATCCATTTGTCTCTCATTCAACTTGCTACAAGGTCATATCCTAAGTTGTCTCTGAGTCAATGTTGCCAAATCATTGGTTGTGTCATTCATATGTTCAAGAGAAGTTCATCTGAAACCTCTATTGAGTCGGCCATCTACAGTTGTCCATTCTCTCCGTGTCAACCTTCCCTGTGTCCAATTCAACTTACATCCTACTCTGTTTCACCTTCAAAATATGTTACTCATTTCATGTCATTGATGGGGGATACATCAAGGCCCTCCTGTGATGAGTTTTGTTTCGTCGACTCCAACTCATTATCTAGAAACAAGACTTAGAAATTATTTGGTACCTTGGAACTTGCATGCCTCAATGGCAAGTTTCCTCGCTTTTGATAGTGGGTTTTCATCATTGACCCCTGATCGGGAGATTCCATTGAATGTTCGACCTCAACTCATTTGTTCACATTCGGTGGATTGTACTAGTGTACCTTGGGATTCATTGACATTAATGGTGATTTCCCTCACACTTGTTAATGGTTTCATCAACGACCGGTAATAAAGTGGTTTTTACAATGTTCGACTTCAGCACATGTAATCACATGGTTAGATTCATACTTTCAGGTAATGAGATTGAAGACCCTAGATCTCATCTCTTTGATCTAGGTTGCGATGGAATATGTATAATTTGCTGACACATATTCCATCGCTATGGCTATGTCATCTTAATTTGAATTTTCTTGCATGGATCCATAGCGTATTCTTGGTGGCTATGCAATATGTTGATGGCATGGATCCATAGTGTATGATTGGTGGCCATAACCTATGTTTATGATGTCATATGTCTATGATCTGAGTATGGGAATGCCTACCTCAGAACTAGTATGATATTCTACAGATGCTTGGTTGTTTGCAGGTTTCTGATTAGGTGCGCTCCTGGTTTCCAACACACACACACAGTTTACAAAGTATTTCAGTTGTCACTGATTTCAGCCTCATACTTTGGGGGGCATTCTRTTACACATGATTTTGGTCATCTTGGTGATGTATTAACAATGGTGTACTAAAGTTCCCAACAAGAACTTTCTCCTGAGAAAAGTGGCATTTATCTCCTTCTAGAAAACATATTTTCAAAGTGAGTTCGCAGGCTACATATGGCCTAGGGTGTGAGAATGACCCATTCTCGCAGGAACCTTCATCTAGGGTGGGAACTTCTTGCAGTTTTCTCTATACATAGGGTGCGAACTTGTTTTTAAGATTGGAAAAGAGATGAAGTATCGAGGGTTATAGAAGGGAATCTTCTAGAAAATGAGTTGGCATTCGTATGGTTGTCATTTTACTGTCTTCTTTGATTTGGTGGGATCATTCTCATCCATGTAACCATCTCATACTCTCCTATATATTGAAAGGATTCTCATGAAAAAGGTTAAGCAAGATTGATTGAAGAATTGGTAAATGAATTGTGTGAAGAACCCTGCTTGAACATAATCTTGGAGACTCTAGTAGGTCTATCAAGAGGAATTAGATCTTCTTCATGCAAGGATAGATCAAGTGTGTGTGTTGGAACCAAGAGTCACTGAAAGGAATCTTTCAACATCAAGGCAATCAGGTTGTATCTTCTACTTTCAATTAATATGATACAGCGGCATGTCCTTTTCCCATAAAGTCATTCTTACTTTATTGTGTAATTCCTTGATCATATGCATAAGTTGACGATTGGATATATTTTTCTATCTTCACTTTGGTTGGTTTGTGTTGTCTTGGTCTTGACCTCATGAGAGAACCGGAGTGAAGTGGGCGCAAAAGAAACTTAAGGAAGTGATACAAAGGTATGTCACTTGTTCCTCCTTACTAGCTAATTCAATGGTCATAACTTAGGGAAAGAGTCATGTCTTGTCCTATTTTTTTCTAGATCCAGGTGGATCTAGGGAGATGTTTTAGTGTTTGTACATATTGATTAGTCCGATAACAATAACCCCTAAACTTTAACCCCTAAATCCACAATGTTCGCGACCAGAGGAGGTGGGGCAGGAGGTGCTACCGCAGGTGGTCCAGGAGGAGGAGTAGGCGGCCAAGAACCACCTCTTTGGATATTTGCAAAGGTTGTTGCAATATATGCCCCTCTGGTTCTACCAATCCCTCTCCATGATTTACAAGAAAATTACATGAAAAACCTGCCCAAGTTCACGGGGAGAGGGCGATTTAACGGTAGTTGAACACATAAAAATTTTCGATCAATTCACTGACATTCTTGGATTGGAACATGAAGATGTTTACTCCAGACTCTTGGTTCAAAACTTTGAAGGGAAAGTAAGAACCTGGTTTCGAGGCCTAGCAGTTGGATCTATACCATCATACGATGAACTTGAAAATGATTTTATCAGACAGTGGGGTGAGCGGAAAGACCATCTTTATTATCTAACCGAGTTTGGGGCTCTTCGAAAGAAAAACTCTGAATTAGTTCTCGAGTTTACCCAAAGATTCAATAAATTGTACAATAATATCCCAACTGAGGTCAATCCCTCTCAACCTCCAGCGAAAGTGACTTTTGCTGGAGCTTTTGACCCCAAATTTGCCCTTTTATTAAGGGAGAGAAGATCAATAGATCTCACCAAGATGCAAGATGATGCCTTGGAAATCGAATCTAACATGATGGCATTAGGGAAGATGAAAGCCAAATTTGAGACTGAAAAAAAAGAAATCAGGAGATACAAGGAGCAAGGAGGACCCTCTAGATCAGGAAGATCTTCATAAGACAAAATGAATGATCTGGCTAGAATCATCAAAGAACTATCAAATAAAATATCGAGAATGGAACTAGATCAATCTAAGAATTAACATTACCCTATAAAGGATTTGGGGAAGAACCCTAATCCTCAAAACCACCAAAAAAAAAATTAAGAATGAATATCAAAAAATCCAAACCCCTTTTAAAAGTGAAAACTTTATAGGAGGACAAGACGTGGAGGATTTTGAGGAGTTAGAAGAGGATATGAACAATCTTAGCGATGACTGCTTACAACCTTATATAACAAGACACGATTACGAAAAGTCTTTGACTATAGAGTATAGGACTGAGAGTAACAAGAAAAATAGTGTTTCGGAAGATTCGACCTATTAGGGAATAGAGGATGGTATAATGGCCAAGCTCCACCAGAAGTATAACCTAAGACCTAGAAACAGGGTTTCCACAACCACTCCAGTTAAAAAGATACTGTTGAGGGTTGAAACTGACCAAGCAGTTTCAAAAATCACTAAAAAACAGACTGAAGGGACTAAGACCACTAACATACAGTCTATTAAAACAAAGATAGCAGATACGCCACCCTTAAGCATGCAGAAAATAGACACCCTTGTTACCGAAACAAAGGCCCCTCAACCAAGGAAAGCTAAAAAGAAAGGGTTGGAGACTCAAACCATGGAAATCAACAAAACCATTGGAAGTTTTAATCTAGAGAATGAAATCAATAAGATCAAAATCCCTATTCCCCTTGTCGAACTGGCCAAAAACCCGATATACCAAAAACAAATTGCTAAAATGATTAGTTTTTTGGAAAAGAAAGTCAGGACTATGTTATAAACTTAGAAGATGATAATTCTAACATAATTTTCATCCCACACTTCGAAGGTGCCAGAGACATTGTTTCCCCTTTCTACATCACCTTCACTATTTTCGACCATCTGCTCCATAACTGCATGTTAGATTCTGGGGCCTCTCATAATGTGATGCCTAAAGCAATCATGGATAGACTTGGCCTTGAAATTACCAGGCCTTATGGAGATTTATATTCATTTGATTCGAGGAAATTCAAGTGTATCGGCATGATAAAGGACTTAGTTGTAAACCTTACACAGGTACCTGCAAAAAGTGTTTTAATGGATGTAGTTGTCACAGATATACCCCCAAAATATGGCATGCTCTTGTCCCGGTCCTGGGGTGCTAAACTTGGAGGTTCCCTTCAACTTGATATGACGTACGCAACAATTCCAGTTTTTGGAGGATAGTTCATGTGAATGTACAGAGAAATCAGGTTAGCATTTATGCTTAGTGACCCTCTCAGCCCAAATAATTATCCTGTATATATTGTTGATCAGGATTTAGGTAATTGTATATTATCTATAGATGATGATGGTGATGCATTTATAGAATAAAGTTGTACAGGAAAGAAAAAAATAAAGAAAAAGAACAAATAGAACAAGATGTATATAGCACTAGTGTTTGGAAAAAAAAAATTGATGGTGCCTCATCTTATCTTGGAGTTGGGGCTAGAGTATTTTTTGTGGAACCTGATAACCAATTCATTATCCCTTTCTCTTATAGGCTATAGTGGAACATTTACCACACTAATAATGTATGTGAGTATGAAGCTCTAGTGTTAGGGTTAGAGGCTACTAGGAGAATGAAAATTAAAAACTTGGAAGTTTTTGGTGATGCAGAGTTGATCGTGAAACAGGTTAATCGCCAGTACCAGGCCAAACATCCTAGGTTAAGGTCATATCGAAATTGTGTTTGGGACCTAATTGAAATTTTTTTCTCCTCTGTTAATATTCACTTCATTCTGAGAGAAGAAAATCAACAGGCGGATGCTTTAGCCAAAGCAACTTCAACTTTCACACCTCCCACTGCTTTCAAACTAAAATATCATATACAAATGAGACATAGGCCTTCCATACCCAATAATGTACAACATTAGAAAGTCTTTTAGGATGATGAACAACTCCGAATTTTTTTAGAAATAGTAGAAGAGTTCGTCGAAACGCATGCTAACCAAGAGAACCATAACAATCCTATTTGGATCATGCAGGAAGGGGAAGACCCCCAAGAGTTCCAAGATAAAATCGCTAGTCACCGAATTCTTGTTTTAAAAAATAATCAGATACCCAAGGGCCTGATTCCCTTAGAAAGGATCTTTAGTCATGATGACATCCCTTTGAATACTACCTTATAGCCTCAGCTAGAAGAGTTTGAAGATTGCAATATAGGTACCGAAGAGAGTCCTGGATTAGTTAAAGTATCCAGGTACCTGTCTCCCGAAATCAAGAGTAAATATGTTGAGTTGCTTAAAAAATACAAATATTTTTTTGCCTGGTCTTATGATGAGTTGAGAACTTATGATACGACTATCATGGAACATAAAATTCCATTAAAACCAGGCGTCAAACCTTTTAGGCAGATTAACCCTATCTTATTATCGGTGATAGAAAAAGATTTCAAAAAACTCCTGGATGCTAAAATCATAGTTCCACTAAGATACTCTAAGTGGGTAACTAATTTAGTCCCAGTGAGAAAGAAAAACAGTGAGATCAAATTGTGTGTCGATTTCAGAAACTTGAATCGATCATCACTCAAAGACAATTACTCATTACCTAAGATGGATCACATTTTAGAAAAAGTAGTTGGAGCTAACAAAATGTCTATGATTGATGGTTTTTCAGGTTACAATCAGATCGCAGTGCATCAGGATGATAAAGAAAAAACTTCTTTCACTACCCCTTGGGGTACTTTTATCTATGATAAAATTCCTTTTGGTTTAATGAATGTAGGGGCAACTTTTCTGTGAGCCATGGATATCTCTTTCGTTGGTGAAAGAGATAAGTTCATTGTTATCTATCTTGATGACCTGACTGTGTTCTCCAAATCTGATGCAGAACATGTAATTGACCTTAAACAAACCTTTGAGAAATTCTGAAATTTTGGTTTGTCACTCAAACCCAAGAAATCTCATTTGGCAATGCAAGATGGTAAACTCTTGGGCCATATCGTGTCTAAATATGGAATCAAAATCGATCCAAAAAGGGTTGAGGCAATAGATACTATAAATTTTCCTAGAAATGTAAAAGAAATTCAGTCTTTTTTAGGAAAAATAAATTTCTTGAGGAGATTCATCAAAGATATGCTCAAAAAGGACAGTGAGGTGAGATGGACAAGCGAATTCAAAGCGTCATTTCAATGCATCAAGAAAGTAATAAGTGAAGCACTAGTATTGGCAAGCCCATATTACACAAAAGAGTTTTTGATTTTTTCTTTTGCTTCAGAACATACTATCGCAACTGTATTGTTACAGAAAAACAAGGAAAGTTTTGAGCGGCCTATTGTGTTTTTTAGAAAAAGTCTCAGAGATGTTGAGTTGAAATATGATATATTGGAGAAACAGGCCTATGCAATGGTGAGATCTCTCAAGGATTTCAGAACTTATGTGTTGCACTCAAAGATCATTGCTTATGTACCCTCTAGCTTTGTTAAAGATATCCTGGTGCAACTAGACAACGATGAAAGAAGAGGCAGGTGGTTAGCTAAGATCGAGGAGTTTGACCGAGAAGTCAAACCAACTCAAATTATCAAAGGTCAGGGTTTGGCCAAATCACTTGCCAAATCAAATTTAAAATTACTTGGGATAAATCAGCTGCAAGAGAATGAGGGATTTCTGGAAATAGATGAGCTTGATGTCACTGCACCTACAACCAAAATTGAAGACAAGTTTTCTACTTTGGCCTGGTATCGTGACATCGTCCATTACCTACTTACGCTTCAATGTCCTAGTGAGTTAACCCCGTATAAATCTAGGACGCTAAAGTTACATGCTGTAAAATACTGTATCATAGATGCTAAATTGTATTGGAAAGACCCCTTGGGTTTCCTACCCAAGTGTTTAGTCGAAACTGAAACAGAAGGGGTTATGGATGAATTCCATGTCGAAGTGTGTGGAGGACATCATGTGTGGTGAGAAACAACTTATAAAATATTAAGAGTTGGATACTACTGGCCCAAATTGTTCACAGAAGTGAACACTAAAGTTTGAAATTGTGTCCCTTATCAATTGTTCACAGGAAAACAGAAGGTCCCAGATTTTCCCCTAATTCCAGTTAAAACGGAAGCCCCATTTCAGTAATGGGGACTTGATTTCATTGGATAAATCCATCCACACTCCAATGCACAAGAAAAATGGATCCTAACTGCTACTGATTATTTCAGTAAATGGGTGGAATCTATCCCCACAAGAAATGCAACTGATTCGGTAGTAATCAGTTTTTTGGAAGATAACTTTTTATCCATGTTTGGTTGTCCTCGAAAGATAGTCACTAATAACGCGCAAGCATTTAAGTCAATGTCCATGATAAAAAATTTCCAAAAATATAACATCGTACTAGGACACTCCACAACTTACTATCCACAAGGTAATATTCTGGCGGAATCATCCAACAAAAGCTTGATTACCATGATAAAAATGGTTTTGAATGAAAACAAGAAAGTGTGGCATATCCATTTAAAATATGCTCTATGGGACAACATAATAAGTACTAAAAGATCAATTGTGATTTCCCCTTTCCAGATGGTATATGGAACTGATGTCATTTTACCAATAAACCTTGCTCTTCCAGTAATGAAACTCTGGTAGGATTCAAATGAAGAACCCAATGATGTTACCAGAAGGATAAACCAGCTGGTTGAAGTTCAGCAAAATAGGGCCGAAGTAAATGAAAGGTTGCAAATATATCAGGATAAAATGAAGGCCTTATTTGATCAGAAAGCATATAATAGAGAATTCCTCCCTGGAAACTTGGTCCTAAAATGGGAAGTCAGGAAAGAAGATGCTGGAAAACATGGAAAATTCGATCCGATCTGGTCTAGCCCATACAAGATTTTGTCCTTTGAAGGAAAAAATGCTTGCTTAATTATTCACTAATCTTAATTAATTAAATCTTTAATACAAATGATTAGCGCCTCACTAATCCCATCACAATTTTGTGATCCAGGGTTTGCTTATGACGTATCTCCTAACAACAGGATCCTCGAAGTTCCGAAATACGAAATCAAGTTTTATTTAAGCAACATCTAAGATTAACGTTAAGTTGTTTTCAAAACATGATTAGTGATAACTAAGCTGCTTTTCGCATTTCGGGAATTGAGGAAGGCATCGATTTTTGAAATTTTAGTTTTGAAATCGCCAATATATGGTGGTATTAATAACAGATAAATGAAGATATTTTTTGACGCGAAAGCATATCTCCAGGAATATCTTTCCATTAAAGCATTAATTTTTCATCACCTGTATCATTACGCTCATCATAGCATAAATTAAGGGTTAATAAAGGTCTTGTGTTTTGAACTTCATTCTTATCCTTTACATCTGTAGAAAATCGCATTTATCCAGTTTTATACACATTTTCTCTGTAAACAGGTTTATGGTCCAGTGAAAACATCATGGCACCTAAGAAGGCACCCAAGAAAAGCGAAGAAGTTGTAGAAAGCTCACGTCCAGATGGAGATGTTATATCTAATACAACACCACATGCCAGCGATACCATCAAATCCTGGAGGCAGATTTTTGAAACTCTAGATTATGAAATTAAGAATTTCCCTCATGTTGCTGACAACAAACTCCGAGACATAGCAGAGTCTAAGCTTCACAAAGTAGCTACACGGCCACGACTCATGACTTATAATGGCATGATCAGTTGGGCCTTAGAGAGAATAGACATGCAGATGAGAAGCATTCTGGACAACGGAGGGGTCGCCATTGGCTCTTTCAGACCGAAGCATTTACAGGTAATGTATAAACTGTCTCCCATTCCCAAGTATAATTATAATAAAGATTTCGTGAGTGATTTTCAAAAGGAAGATTGTTTTGAGTCAGACCAAACGTATCCTGACATAATCAAAGACTGGTGGAGACATGAAGCAAAATTTAGGGCCAACACCCATGGTATTTACGCCACAACCTCATTAAATGAGTATATGGTCTATGTGGTGATGATGTTATGTAGACTTTTCGGGAAGAAATGTCCTACCCATTTCCCTGTAGAATGGGTACCTCTTTTGCATGAGGAAACAAAAGGTTACAACTTTAATTGGGATAAGATTTTATTCGATAACATAACAAAAGAGGTCATGGAATATCAGACTGCAAGATCCAAAGGCGGACCAGTAGCTTTTTATATGTATGCATACATCATGGATGTTATATGCTTCACAACTCCTTTCCCTTTGATGAATTGGAGTTGGAATCCAACTTACTTGGAACCTATTCATGAATATCAATCTAAACTTTGGGAAGAAAATGCCAAGGAATCATTCTATGAAATCTATCTTTTCATGGTGATACCACTACATTAGATGTTGTATGGTTGTGCACCTCCCCGCATTTGAGAGTTGGTTATAGGAATCCTCAAGGCAGTTGTTGACTGGTTTATAAAGGAGAATTTCTCCTACATCAGAGTTTTTGGATGTTCAATCCCTCCACATGCACTCCCAAAACTCCTCCCTGACAGACTAGTGTCAGGGAGCTAGCTCATCAAATAGTAACATGTGGAATTGGGATAGAATTAAAGACGGCTCGAAAGAAGTCTTGGCCGGTTTTTCCCATTCAGATTGGGAAATTTTCACTACTCAACTTGGGTCATTCCAAAGTTGAAGCGACAGTGTTAGAGGAGGTCAAATTGGTAGAACTCAAACACAGGAAACATGAACCTTACCAGTTAGTGGGAAAACACATGGCCCATTTTAATATGAAGGCTTATGAACATGAGAAGTCCCCTTGTGATGACATGTTCAAAGGGACTAGGAGTTATGAAGAGGTGTTAGAGAGGGTACATACACTATCGTCCGACTTGCAAGCTAGTTTTCAGACCTTCCAGAAGCATAGACAGAGTGTTATGCCCAAAGTACTGCAAGGAGAAGCAATCACCCTCCCTCAAGAACAAGAAGATACTCCTCCAAGATTCGGACAAGAAGCACAGGATAAAGTCAATCCCGAAGAAATTCCATAGGAGACTGAAAGGTATTCACAAAATGAAGAGGCCTTACAAATAGAAAACCCAGAGACGGAAATAGAGAGGAGGTCTAGGAAACCTCATGATTCCAATAAGTCCAGTCCCCCTTCATAACCTGTTGTTGATGTCAATATACCTAAGGCCATAGGAGAAACAAGATCTACAGATCTAGGAAGTCCCATAGCTTCCTTAACCCCTTTACAGCCCACCTTTGGACTCCCACAGATGGGAGCCATATATGTTAGTGATCTCACCCCTATCTCTAGAGATGGGATCCCTCCTTCTGATTATTTTTTCATCAAAAGGAGGAAGGATGTTCTAAAACAAGAGATGTATATGAGAGAGGGGGGTATGGTGAAGAAGCATAGGGCCTTGATAGATGGTCATAATTTGGAAGAGTAATATTTTGCTACAAAGATAGTAGGCTCCATGGGAGCCATGGCAACAAGAAACCTTTTTACTATGGAAAACATGAGAACAAGGATAAAGAAGAGTAACCACACAATAGCTCAATTACAAGACCAGTTGAAGAATGCTGAGAAAAACATTAGAGAAGAGTTGAATAAAATTTTGGAGCATGTTGTTGAAAGGAAAGAAATTAAATCACTCAAATCAAGCCTGGTTGAAATGAACCAGAGGATACAAGCAAGTCAGGTGTAGGTTACTTAGCAAAAGGATCTCGTAAAACAGCTACAGGCTAAGTTAAATTTGACAAAAGGCTGGGTTGTAGACTTAAAGGCTTTCTAAAACCTCTCGCTGGAAGCACATACAAAGATGGAAGTCGAGCAGTAGAAATTGATCTCCAAAATAGAGAGCATCCAGAATTACTTTCAAGAGGTAAGGAAATCCCTTAATAATATTATTTTACTGGAAAAGGAGGATAAAGCAGCAAGGAATACCTTCCATAAAGCAGTTGCATGTTCAGGAAATAGAGAGATGTCAAGAAATCTAAAGCTTTCTATCATAGAACAGATAAGAGGAGACATCATGCTCAAGGTATGGGAAATGGACATATCCGAAAAAAAGAAGATAGTCAAAGAAATCAAAGACGATTGTGAGGGAATCTTTGATTCTTTGGATAAGAAAGTGTTAGGTATTGAAAGAAATGATTTTTCTGAGCCACTGGGGCAGATAAACATTGTGAAACAATAGTTGAACTGCAAAGAGAGCTTGAAGGAGATTCAGGAAGAAATTTCACAATTGAAGGAAATCGATGCCAACCTAATAGACATATGGATGGTACAACCCAATTTAAAGTTGCAAATGATCAGGTTTGTCGATAAAGGTTTTGAAGACCAGTTTCCAAAGGTCCAAAGAAAGTTTTATCTTTTTGAATCTAAGGATCTTCTGACACCTCCTAGAAATTTTGTTTATTTTCTGGAGAAATGTATTGAATGTATAGCATCAAAGGAGGGAGAGACTTCAACTAAACAGGGAAGTATCATTTGGAAGATTATACAATTGAAATGATAGACAAACAAAAGAAAATCATGCAACGGTTAAGGTTGCAGTTTTGTAACTATTTTTCTCCTAAAAAGTAGGAGATTGCTAACCATCAAGTATTGATGACCTTGTATAAATACAAGGAGCGAAGACTGAAAAAAGGCTATTTTTTTTCTCTAAAAAGGCATTGCGATGAAGTAATTTTCAAGAGACTTTGAATTAATAGAAATTCAGATTGAAGATTCCATATTTTATCAAGTCTGAGTTATGTGTTCCCCTATCTTTTCATCTTTCTTTCATATATCTAATTGATGAATGCTTGGCTACAATTTAGTACAACCTCTACTATGGAAATTATTATTCTTGTTATTTAAATCATTTACAGTTTTTCCTCTGTATCAGTTATCATCATATACAAGACCTGTAAATGTTTAGATTTCAATATCATATGCTTCATTAATATTTTTCTTGTTTTCATAGTCTTCTGTTACAACGTGAAATTCCTCTTCAAATGATGCCTCACCTTGTTAATAGTGTTATGTTTTTCCTCATATCATGCATGTTTCCTTTCCTCTAAATTTAACTCAGATACAAGAAATGGCCTTTGATTTAGTCATCCTATTAATTCATGTTTTAAAATCTTTCTCTTTACATTGTGAAATAGAGATAATGAAGCCTAAAAAGAAAACACAGAATTGTATCTCCTTTAATTTTATCCTTCATGACAGTACCAGTTTCAAGGCAGCCTAACATCGAACCTAGTCTTTCAGATCAAACAAACATCGCTCTAAATTTATTTGACACTATCTTACAAACAACAAATAACTGGGTTGAGTTAGAATGTTCATGGGAAGCAATTGAGAGAGATATCAGTATTCAGGAAAACTAGGAATTTCGACAGAGACAGTTGAGAAACCAACTATAGTTCTCACCTTTTTATCATTGATTTTTCTATCCTCAACTTCCTCTGTCTTTTCAAATGCCTTGACAGTATACTTTAGAGCCTTAAAGTATAAACTCAGGAAAAACATGTCGGATTTCTCATGAGGGTGTTTTCCAATAACACGTCCCTCACAAATTCCTTTGGAGAAGTGGATGTAAGGTAGACCATCAAACATTCCCTACTTGCTAATATGTTTCATATATCTAAAATTTAAATGCTTGAACCTTTCGTGCCATATCCTACTGCTTTCATCAGCACGAGTAAGTAGTAATGGAGAATCTAGTTCAATGAATTTGGAAAATGTGTAGAGTTTGGATTGATGCTTTACCTCACCAGTAGAAAATTTGGAATTGGTTTGCATGTCATAGATATCCAAAGCATCATGTGTGAATATTACTCTCTTTCCGGTGTCGGAGTTTGTCATCTAATACATGGAGATAATATTGACGAAGAGTTTGGGAAAGTGTAGCACATTCTCAAAGCTTCCATTTGTGAGTTCAATTATCCCTTTTCCAGTGAACTCAGCCTGAGAGTTGTCCCCCATCAGAATTGGAGGACCGTTTCATGAATCCAATGAAGAGTAGAATTCTTTTTTGAATATTATGTAGTGTGATGCTCCTGAATCTGCAATCCAATCATTGGAAGAGGAGTTGATAGAAATCGAAGCATGGATAGAATTACCTTTCTTGGGATTTTGATCTTTTGGATTCTTCTTCTTGGCACCCTCGGGGATGCAATTTCCAAGGTTGTTTTTCTGAAGTATTTTGGAAATTGTATCTATCTGTTTCTCCATACATGTGGATTGTTATCACCCCATAATTTATGGGAATCATCTTATGACTTGGATATTATCTGCACCTGGTGATTAGGTTCACAAATGATATGGCATTCTTCAAATAATTTGTGAAAAAGAGAATAAAAGGGAAAAGAGAAAGGAGGTCAGAGAAGAAGTGAAGCAAAGGCCCATGCAATAATGACAACTTGGTCATACCATCTAAGCATGACCAAGTTCTTTTAAATTTTCAAGGCTGAAAGGGTAGTGAATACATCTGTCATACCATCTAATCTTGATCAGATAGTCCCTAGGTTAAGGGTAGTGAATACATCTGATCATACCATATAATCTTGATCAGATAGCCCCCAGGTTAGAACTAGTGAATGCATCTGATCAGACCATCTAATCCTGATCAGTTATCCCTTAGAAAGATAAAACCTTAACCCAACTGTTTAATCTGGGTTAACTGCCTTCTGACCATAGGATAGGACATAGGTAATTACCCTTGCCCCTTTGCCTAAGAGAAGCCAGATTGATAAAGACATGACCCTCTCGACTCCAATGCCTAAATACAATTGAATGAATCCCCCTTAGT
>JASDQU010227655.1:0-17222 GCA_032191745.1 Picea mariana | reverse complement strand
ATGAGATACAATATGACCCAAATACTCTACCTCCTTCACTCCAAAGAAACATTTGGATGGTTTGGCATATAGTTGTTGCTCCTTTAGTAGTTGTAGCACCTTGTCAACATGTCGCACATGATCCTCCCAAGACTTTCTATAGATTAGTATATCATCAAAAAATACTAACACAAATGTTCAAAGGAAGGGCTTGAAAATGGAATTCATCAACCCTTGGAATGTGGAAGGTGCATTTGTAAGGCCAAAAGGCATGACCAAAAATTCATAATGGCCTTCATGAGTTTGGAATTTTGTTTTTGGGATAATTTCTTCCTAGAGTATCCAAATTGAGTGAGACTGGTTTCATTGGATAGTGGACAGTCTGTAGTATTTCTGGTATGAGTTTCATAATTTTATATCAATTATTTTGTGTGGGGCATGCTATACAAGTGAGATCTCTTGGAAAGGCCAAAAAACATAAAGTTGTGGGGAAGTTACCATAAATTCCACTTGGCACATCCAATTTTGATCACACCTGTGGCATTGCAGAGAAGAAATATCAAAGAACTACATAAAAGAAAGTTTCATAACCAGAAGGTCTGAAACTTGGGAGATACAATAGAAGAAAGATTGTCTAGCAGAACCACCTTAAAATCAAGGTTCAAAAGTGATACTTGGCCAACATGCCACCCAAAAAGGGAACTTCTATATCAAATAAGCCTTTAGACAGTCCTTCTTGGACTCTTCATGAAAGTGAAGAAATGTGTAGGGACATAAATGATTTACAAAAGAAGATAGTAACAAAAGATGAACTACAAGAGATGGAAGCTAAGTTCGAGGCAAAGATGGATGGTTTAAAAGAGGAGATCATGGAAGTATTGAAAAAAATCGTAATAGAGAAGACACCTGAAAGTGAAAATCCATCCCATGAAATTCATGATGAGGACACGAGGAAGGTGAATCAAGAATGGAGAAACTCCAACTTTGGGTTGAAGACCAACCGCGTTCCTAATATCGATATGAGGAAGCTTGATGGTAAGGACCTAATCATATTGATAGTTCAGATGGAGCAATTATTTGATCTACATAATGTGCCACATACACAAAAGGTACAAATTGATTCTTTATATTTAGAACCAAATCAATTTGTATGGTATCAATGGCTTTGTTCTCACAAATCACTCGTCACCTGGACAATTTTTACGGAAGAAATGATAACACGCTATGAGGATACAAGGAGCAATACCTTCTTTATCCAATTGATAAATCTCAAGAAAAAGGGTTCAATTATCGAGCACATTGAGAACTTCCAAATATTGAATATAAAGATAACAGATATTCCAGATGAGCACTTGATTGATGTGTTCATAGGAACTTTAAAGGATAACATTCAACATGAGGTTTGCCTTTGGGAACCCAAATCATTGGAGATAACTTACTAATTTTTACCACAGATACCTTACTAATTTTTGTGAATATCCTCCAGATTTTAGGGTCTGAAACATTATATAAAAAAAATTATAGTGAAAATTCCACAATGAGTCAGTTCATGATGCTTTCAGAACCCTATCTTTCACAGGTTGTATATCTGAAAGTATAAGGCCTCAGGAGCTGAAATTTTAACCCAATGTACCTTGATCCGTCTACTAAATATTCTCCAAGTTGTTCCTTCTAAAACGTTGTAGAAAAATAGTTATAGAAAAAATTCCAAGGTGTCTCAAATGTAGCAGTGAAACCCCAAGACCTTGAGCTCTGATACCATATATTAAGAACCAAATATCAATATAGCATAGAAAAACCTCAGAATAAGTACTCAATGCCTTGAAAAGAGATAATTTCAGATAATAAGCCTCTTCGAGGGGGAAACCTTCTTTTACCCCACACAAATGCTCAAGTACAAGATGATTCCAAATGAAAATGTCTCCTTGGTATATATAGGAGACTAGGAGGTATAATTACAACTAATGGAATAAATCCGACATAAATAAAATAAAATTACTAATGTAATATGCCCCAATTAAGGGGTAATGAGCCAATTAGGGCTTAACACAAAATTTGACTCCCAGGTTGATAAGGGAATATTAGTTGGGTATTTAAGAAAAAGCACATAATATATATGTTTTATTCTAAGACTCAACAGAATCATGGAAAGCATCATTGTAACGATTGAAGAGAAATATGTAAAGAAGGGAAAATAAGGAAGCAAAGATTCAGAATATCATGATGACGAGGAAGATATAAAAGAAGAAGAGGAAGAAGAGTAGCCAGAATAAGAAAAAGAGGACGATGAGAAACATATACCTCCTAAGACACCTAGATGAAAAGTACAGAAAAAACATCCACCATAAGAGATCATTAGAAATAAAGATGTAGGATTTGAAACCCGAAGAAGAAGAATTTCACCAGAAAAACAACACCTAGCATTGTTATCTACAATTGAACGAAAAATATTTGAAGAATCCATCAAGGATGAACATTGGATCAAGGATATGGATGAAGAATTGGATTAGATGGAGAAGAATGACACATGGGAATTGGTTCCAAGACCGAAGAACAAGAGCATGATTGGTACAAAATAGGTTTTTCGAAACAAACTGAACGAGGATGGATAGGTAACCAAAAACAAAGGAAGGATAGTTTGCAAAGGATACACACAGTTTGAAGGTATAGATTTTGAAGAGACCTTTGCCCCAGTTTCTAGGATGGAAGCAATCATATTGATCTTAGCTTATGCATGTTCCAAAAGAATCAAGGTGTATCATATGGATGTAAAATCAGACTTTCTGAATGGAGAATTAGAAGAAGAAGTATACATCGAACAACCTAAAGGGTTTCTACTGTCAGAAAAGGAATATTATGTTTGCAGGTTGAAGAAATAATGGTATGGACTTAAACAGGATCCCAGAGCATGGTATTCAATATTGGACATGTATCTATAGCAGCAAGGATTCAGGAAGGGAAATGCAAATGAAAATCTCTACATAAAAATGGATCGAGACAATATACTGATAATTGAAGTTTATGTAGATGACATTATCTTCGGAAGTGATGATGACATGATGAATCATAATTTTTACAAGGATATGTAGAATTAGTTATAAATGTATTTTCTCGGTGAGTTGAATTTATTTTGGGGATTACAGATATGTCAGTGTGATAAATGTATTTTCATCTCTCATGCCAAGTATATTAGAGAAATGCTAAAGAAGTTTGGAATGGAAGACTATAAACCTGTAAGTACTCCTATGCATACCAGTTGCAAGTTGTGCAAGAAGTATGAATCTAAGGATGCATATTAAAGTCTCTACAGATCAATGATTGGAAGCTTACTCTATGTTACAACATCAAGACCAGATCTGATGCAAGAATTTGGATAGGTTGTGATATTTCAAGTAGCACCGAAAGAAACATATGTCATGGCAGTAAAAATAATACTTAGATATCTCAAGGAAACATAAGATTTTGGATTATGGTATCCGAAAGGGAATGATCTATATTTGGTAGCATACATAGATGTATATTGGGCAGGAAACATTGATGATAGAAGAAGTACAAGTGGAGTCACTTTCTACTTGGGTGAGTGTCTGGTATCATGGTTGAGCAAGAAACAATCATCAATATCTTTTTCCACAATAGAAGCATAACATATTGCAACAACAAAATGTTTCACTCAGGTTCTCTAGATGGTACGCCACCTGGTTCCTCACGGTTGAGGAGTTATGAGTTCATGAAGTTGGAAACCTCAAATATGGGTTATGAAGCCCCTAGTTGGTTACAAGACAATTAACGAAAGGGTTAAGTGGTTGTAACAAAAAAACCCTAAAGTAAGGAAATAAGTTACTTAGAAAAATTATAAATACACCTCAAGGAGTCTTCATAATCAAAATTCACACAGATATCTATTGATTATATTTCTTGTAAAGAACTTGTGGTCCATTGGCGGATATGATCTTGAGTCTGAGGTAGAAATTCCAAGGGTGTGAAGGAAGGTTGAAGGTGAAAGTATCAAAGTTGCAACAATATGAGTAACCCTAGTTTCTGAGGTATTCACGGGTTATGGATTAGAAGGGCACATATGTATGTGGGATGAAATAGAGAAAAACATGGATATTCACTATTAGTAGAAGAGAAAATCGTGGATCTGTGAAAAGGCTTGTGAAATTTTATGAAGTGATGCTTGTACCTGATTGTTGATGTCTAGGTTGGTTTACTCATATGTTATCTAATACAACAGAGTGTCTACATGTTTAGAGGTATGTTTTTATGTGTATTCATTGTGGATGATATGGAACATGATTGAGGCATTCCTTGGAGGCATTTTTGGTTTATGGTTGGATATGGTGGAGCTCCATGTTTTGGTGTCATTGATACATTCTTGAGATATATGTATATGTATATTTGGTGTCCATGGTATATTGTATATGGTTGTTATGGTTCATTGTTAGAGGAACATCTTTATGATATTGGCATATATTTGATGTATATCGTATGGTATATGGTATGATGCATGCTTGAGGTACATTGTGGTACATGGTTTAGATAGTTGTTGTTGATATGTTCTATATGAGAATCTCTAATTGATATATCAATGATAAATACAGTGACAAGGATATTGACAGGTTACAAGTTGATGATCAATTATAGGTTGAAGTGATAGTGGTATGTTGCAGGTTGATGTGACAGTGACAAGTTTATTATTAGAGGTAGTGACAATGTCAGTGGTAGTGACAATTTTGTATACATTTATATTTCAAGGCAGCAGGACAGGGAAAGGAAAGGGGGTTGTATCCTCCTTTTTGTTGGTGTCGGAGAACACAGGGAGTTGGAGCTTCCTTTAGGTTGGAGCCTGAGAATCATGGGGTTGTAACCTCCTTCAGGTTGGAGCTTTAGAATTTAGGGAGTTGTAGCTTCCTTCAGGTTGGAGCCTATAAATAGGGGGTCACAACCTCTTTCCAGTTGTAGCCAGAGAGTTAGGAATTTGGTGACTCCAATGAATGTATTCTTTTGATATATAAGAAAATCATTTCATGGTTTTCTCCCTTTCGGGTTTCAACGTAAATTCTGGTGTCATGTGTTTCTATGGATGTCTATTATGCTATGTTTATTTATACTTCTCATGATATATTGATGAAATATTGTTGATGATGTCGATG
This sequence comes from Picea mariana, assembly GCA_032191745.1. Taxonomy (NCBI): domain Eukaryota; kingdom Viridiplantae; phylum Streptophyta; class Pinopsida; order Pinales; family Pinaceae; genus Picea; species Picea mariana. The sequence goes on along the minus strand of JASDQU010227655.1, from coordinate 12,090 downwards.
AATTATATATTATGGTTAAAAAGTGATAATAAAGTGCTCATATTGATTCACTCCCTGCTCTCAGTATTCCAACAATTTGTTGGTCTTTATAGGCTTTGAAAAAAATGTTATCCATCAAATCTAGAACCTCACTTCTGCCACTTGGGTGATTTATTTTCTTGTGGGCCAATTGGTGGCTTTGGGAGGTGATTTTCTTGGGCCTGCAACCAATAATGTGTCCTAGTATATCATCTTGATCGAAATTCTTGTGGAATCCATTTCACATGTAATTCGATCTCTTGATGTTTTTCCATACTCCCAGTTGGTTGTGTTTTAGTTAAATAGAGAGTACCAAGTTAGTGAACTTATTGTTTTTTTATGTTTTCTATGGGTATGACTTCTTGAGAATTCCTTCGATTTTATTACATAAGTGCACATTCCTCAAAGTTATAATCTTGTTACTAATGTGTTACATAACTACATATTAGATTTATTTTTTTTTCATTCATAAATCATAATCATACATGTACATAAAAGAAATTCATTGCACATTTATGTAAATATAAGTAAAAGTTGGAAAAAAATTGTACATATTATTTCAATGTTCATCAAGTACAAAACTGTGGTCCATCGTTACAAAATTGGGCTTCTATCCCCTCATATACATATATATAGTTGATACTACATAGTATATATGCCTAGGTTGAGGGCCATACCCCTGCATGAGCCTCATGATAACACACAATGGTGTTTTCTAAACATCAAAAGAGTCAGAACTAATCTTGTGGTACCCCAACCACCTATCACTGCATTCACTCTGATACATCTTCAATCTTTGTCATTGGTACTTGTAAAGTGAATCCATACAAGTTCCTCTGTACATGTTGTAGTACTCTCTCTACATCCCCTTTGGGATTCTCTTCACCTCTTCCTTGGTTTATGTAATATTACATATATAAAAAGTATGCAGAAAAGAAATGAAATGCTAGAAATGGAAAATGAACAACAATATAACCAGAACAACACCACAATAATACCGAAATGATACCAGAATAACACCAGAAAGAGAACCATGATTACTAATAGAAATTTTCACTTGCCTCTTTGAGGGGGAAACCTCCAGCAGAGTAGAGATCTATTACAATAATATCCAAGACGAAAGTTCTCATACCCTCGACTCCTATTTATACTAAATATGTATATCAAAAGAACCATCTAGAGGAAGATCCTTCTAGAATCGAAATATTCTATTAGGTATTCTTAGATTCAACTTATTCTTCCTTATTTCTAGGACTTATTAACATTGACCTTTATTACATCAGAATATATTATTATACCTATGTGAGGGGTTTGGTTCCTAACATGTCCTCCCCCTTAAAAATGACTTTGTCCTCAAGGATTGAGAAGTGGAAATTGTTGCAGAATGGTAGCTGGTTCCCAAGTGGCATTTGCTAGGGTTGTATCTTTCCACTGGACTAACACTTCCTTGATGGTTTGAAACTTGACGGTTCGATGATGTAGGTGACACTCACGTTGGTCCAAAACTGCTTGTGGTTGTAGCCAAATGGAGCCTTCTTCATCCAACTCAGGAAGGTTGGTTTGAGTTTAACACTTAGTTCCAATCACCTTATTTAAGAAGGAAGCATGAAAAACAAGATGTAGCTTAGAATGATTGGGAAAAGATAACTAATAGGTCACATGTCCCACATGCTTGAGAACAATATAAGGACCATAAAATTTGGGCGCTAGTTTCTGACAATGGTCAACCTTGAGGGAATTTTACTTGTAAGGTTGTAGTTGAAGAAACCCCTCATTCCCTTCTACAAATTGACGTTCAAATTGACCTTGATCTACTTGTTGATTCATGTGATTCTGGTCCATGACCAAATTTTCTTTGAGGGTATAGAGAATAGCCTCTTGAACTATAAGTGTTTGGTCAACTTCCTGTACCTTCAAGACACCTAGGAAATATGAGAGAACTGAAGGTGGATTTTGTACATATACCTCTTAAAAAGGAGTCATGTGAGTAGCTGTATGGTATGAGGTGTTGTACCACCATTCAACTAGTGGTAACCATTGAGCCCACTAATTTTGATTTTCCAAGGAAAAACACCTCAAATATGTTTCCAAACACTTGTTGACAACTTCAGTTTGACCATCAGTCTAGGGATGATAAGTTGTGCTGAGATGCAATTGGGTTCCTTGGATCTTGAACAATTCTTTCCAAAAAATGCTGGTGAAAGTTGGGTCATGATAAAAAACAATAGAATGTGACATGCCATGAAGCTTGAAGACCTGATCCATGAAAAGTTGAGCCACAATGGATGTTGTAAATGGGTGTTGAAGAGCATGGAAATGAGCATGCTTGTAAAGATGATCAACTACCACCATGATGACTAATTTATTGCCTGATTTAGGTAAGCCTATAATAAAATCCATAGAGATATCCCACCAAATAGCAGGTGGAATCGAAAGCAAATGTAGTGTGCTAATAGATTTGACTGTTTATCCCTTGTTGCGTTGACACACATCACATTCAACCACAAAATTACAAATGTCCTGTTTCATACCATCCCCCAAAAAAGAACGTTTGACCCTGTGATAGGTTTCGTTAAACCCAGAGTGCTCAACTATGGGTGTAGCATGAAGCTTAGAAAGTACCATGGATTTAAGTTTTGACTGTTTATTTAAATACAAATGTACTTTGTATCGAAGTTCATCATGGAGCCAAGAGTACCCTGGGGAAATTGGAGAATTGGGCTGCAATTTTTGTATTAGATGCAAACTCTTGGGATCATGTAGCCATTCCTGGCGAACACCTTAGAGCCAATCTAGTAAAATGAAGGAGAGAGAAAAAAGAGACCCTTCATATTCATATGTTTGGGAAAGTGCATCCACAACCACATTCTCTTTTCATTTCTTGTAAATAATCTCATAATCATATCCAAAGAGCTTAGTCACCCATTTTTGTTTCTCTGGGGAGGAAATGCGTTGTTCAAGAAAATACTTGAGGATTTGATGATCTGTCTTAATTTGGAAGTGTTTCCCCAATAGATAAGGGCACCAAAGATCAAAAACATGCAAAATAGCCAACATTTCCTTTTCATAGATTGGTTTGCCCAATTTTTGTTGAGACACTTGTTTGCTGGTAAAGGCCAAAGGTCGAACCTCTTGCATAAGGACAATGCCAATTCCTTTCCCTGAAGCATCACATTCCAGGAAAAAGGTCTTTGTGAAATTAGGAAGGGTTAGGACTGGAGTGGTGCACATGGACATATTCAAGGTTTGAAAATCCTGAGTAGCTGATGGATTCCAAGTGAAAGAATTATTTTTAAGGAGTAGAGTGAAAGGTGCCACACTCTTTCCATAATTCTTAACACAAACTTGCGATAATAACCTATTAATCCCAGAAATCCATGCAATATTTTGAGAGTCTTTGGGTGAGGCAAGTCTTGCATAGCTTCAATCTTTTTAGGATCCACCCTGACGTCAACCTTTCCAATAATATGACCCAAGTACTTGACTTCTGAGGCACCAAAAGAACATTTAGATTGTTTCAGGAAAAGTTGGTGCTGAGAGAGTAGATGGATAACTCGATCCACATGAGAAAGATCATTTGTCTAGGTTTTTCTATAGATGAGGATATCATCAATGAAAACTAAGGCAAAATGACTGAGAAAAGGCCGAAAGACATGATTCATGAGGCTTTGGAAAGTGGAGGGAGCATTACACAAACCAAAGGGCATGACCAAAAAATCATAGTGGCCCTCATGAGTTCTAAAGGCAGTATTAGGAATGTTTTCCTCTTTCATATGGATCTGGTGGTAGCCATAATGAAGATCAAGTTTACTAAAGAACTGGGCGCCATTCAATTCATCCAAGAGGTCATCAATGACAGGAATGAGAAATTTGTCTTTAATGGTGAGTTTGTTGAGGGCGCGAAAGTCAGGACACATGCACCAATAACCTTATTTCTTAAGGAACATGACCATAATAGAAGAGTAGGGGATTGTACTAGGGTAGATAACACCTGCGTTCAACAATTCTTGAACCATTTTCTCAATTTCATTTTTTTGGGAGAAGGGGTGACGATAGGGACAAATATTGGGAGGAAGGCTTCCCGAGACAAGGGGAATGGAATGATCATGAACACCACGGGAAGGAGGGATTCCCTGGGGAGTGGATAAAACCACTTGATGTTTAGAGAGGATGGATTGGAGTTCATAGAGGGTGTCTGAGTTGCTTGTATGGCATGGAATTGGGAAATAACGCCATAATGATATTTGTTTAATAGCTTTTCCATGCGATGGGAACTAATGATCTTAGGGGAATAGATGGTGATGCATTGGAACTTATATTGTTGGCCCTCCTCGTTGAATTTCAAGGTTAATTCCTTAAAATCCATGAGAATGGGACCCAAAGTCCTTATCTAGTCTGCACCCAACACAATGTCACAACCGCCCATGTCGATAGCAAACATATGAGATTTTAGGTGGTAGTCACCAATTTGGAGACACACATTTTCACAATGTCCTCCACATTTCATGGACCCACCATTGGCAATCATGATTTGGAAATTATTGACTGCACATATATAGCAATTAGTTTCTTGGTCAATGTGACGATGAATGAAATTATGGGTACTTCCACTATCAACAAGAATGATGACCTTCCTATGCTTGATGTAGCTGATTAGCTTGAGTGTTTGGGGAGCAGAGAAGCTAGTGGGAGCATTTAGGGGAACTATCGGTTCGACTTTGGGAGCATCTGAGGGAGGGGTTATGTCAGTGGGTTCAGTTGACACAGACATAAGGGGAGCTTCAATGTCCTCTTCCAAAACATCCTCTGAGATGGCCCTAAAAATATTTTGTTCCTTACACTTGTGTCTCGAAAGATATTTGTCATCACAATTATAACAAAGGCCTTTGAGTCGGTGTTCATCCATTTCATCCTTGGTCAATTTTTGGATCTTTAATGGAGTAGAAGGAGGAGTGGGATTTATTGTTTTAGTGCGAGGAATAAAGGAGGGTTTCGGGTTTTGAGAAGAGACAACTTGTTGTGTTTTCTTATCTCTTTTAGTAGCCTCCACCCAACTCTGAGGCTGAGCCATGAGGACATGGGCATGAATCTCATCCTTGAGGCCACTGATAAAACATTCTTGGAAAAAATCATCATGCATGCCCTCTATATGAAAAGCCAGTCATTCAAAAGTAGAAATAAAGTCTTCCACTATGCCAGATTGTTTCAACTTTGTCAAATGGAGTAAATGGTTGGTGTGAATGTCAAAGCATTCATAAATCTCTGCCACAAACTGTGTCCAAGAAACATACCCTTGAAGGGAAGTTTTTCTCCATTGCCACCATTGCCAACATTCTTGATCGAGATGGAGAACACCATACCAGAGTTTGGCCAGCTCATCTGTAATGTCGTACAAAGAGAAATAATGTTCTATTTGAGTTACCCAACTAGTGGGATCCGAGCCATCAAATTTGGTCACATCCACATGTGGAAGGCATATGTCATGCTGAAAGTGATGGGGCTGAAAATTATGGGAATGAGAGGAATTTTTAGCTTTGTTATGAAAAGGTGGGTCAGATAAAGGGAGTCTGTGGGGATATGTAGCTTTCTGTAGATCATCAAAGCGACAGATTCAAGATGGGTAGTAATGTCTTCTTTGAGGTCTTCTTTGAGTTCCTTGATTGAGGAAACAATGGAGAAATGCATGTTTTTATTGATGGTGGAAATATTGGCATTGAGTTGTCTCACTTCTTGTTAGGTCTTTGTGAAATTATATTGCAAGGTATTGAAGCGAGCTTCCAAGTATTAGCTATGGGTATGGGCCATGATGATGAGGGAACTGAAAAGGGGCGAGTGGGGTAAAAAAATTGATGAAAAATGATAGGTATGAATGTGGTAAGGGCGAAGAGATAAATCCAATGGAATAGGTCTCAAATAATGGTGCAACAAAATCCATACTTTTTTTTTTGTCACCTATGGAGTTATACTCCGACCTGAAGAATACTACATTGATGAAATACCCAAATGCTTAATTAGGAAGAAATATGTAGTGATTTGGAAACTCGAACACAGTCGTGTCGTGTTGTCCCTCGACCAAGTTTTGGAGAACCTTGGTCATGTTTGACCATTTTTGGGACTTCGATAGGCTGGTTGAAGACGAAGCACGAGGCAAAGCAGAGATCACGGGATCTCACCCCCTTTTGTGGGATTTTTGGGTTTAGGTTTTATGTAACAGGTATGGGATGTTGGCCCATGGGTTTACCCATGTTAAGACCCCTTTTGTAAAGTATAAATAAGTAGCTTGGCGATGTAATTAGGAGGTTCTAAGTTAGTTGTAAGCTGGTGCTAAGTCAGTTGTAAGACAATGAGTTAAGTGCAAATAGTTGTAAATTATTTGTGCATATTGTGTGTTGAGAAATTGTAGAGCTAAGAGAAAGTGATTGTAAGAAGGCTCTATGATGTGCCAAGCTCGAGGAAGGAGGATCTGGCGAGGTGCACTTAGATCTCTTGTCCTATGTGGAGTTGGTTTTTTGGCTCTGTGCATTGAAAGAAGATAATAAAGAAAAGAAGAGTTGGTGGACGTAGCCCCACGCTGGGGTTGAACCACACATATCATGTGTTGTTATTGCTTTGTGTCATTGATGTGATTTATGCTTAGTGTTGAATCTTTATGTATGTTAGATGCATCCGATATAGTAGATTATGGCTTAATAACTTGGATGAATGTTAGATATGTTTATGTTATGTGATAAATGGTCAGATATGCTTATATCTTGTTGAATATTGTGATATTATGTAATTAGGGTTTCACCTGCGATGTGAATAAAGGGTTAAAGACTAATGAATGTTAACCGATAAGTGCTCTGTTAAAGCATTTTGATCATAGATCTGTGTCCTAGCTAGGTTGTAGACACTTGAGTCCTGCAACCCCCCCTGCCTCTATCACATGTGAGGCTTTATCTGCTTCGCAGGTGTTGCCGAAAGGGCCAGTAGTTAGGGTTTGTTTGGTGCGTTGTTGAAGCATTGAACTCTAGGTCTTCCCTTATGCCAATAAATGGTTCCATTGTCAGGACCTGAAACTGTGATTGTTGGGAACTGAGGAAAAGAGAAAGCTCTGTGCATAGATCTGTTGTTGTAGTGCGCAGTACTCTACCTGACTTGTGAATCTCTATTCCAAGAATAGAAGTTCAATATGAATAAAAGAGGTAAGATCTTAAATCTTTGCGCTCTGATAAAGGTAAGATAAGTGGAATTTTTTGTTTTGAAAGAATGGATCTAGGTATATTTGATAGATTTCGTCCTAGTCTGAAAACTAGAGAACAACTAGAAGAAAGAAGATATGATATGAATAGATCTGATAAAAATAGTGAAAGATATGTTATCCCTATTGTTTCAATCGTTTTTTGAAGACACCTACTCCGGATCATAACCCAGAAGTGCGTTCTCTGGATTACATGTATGCATATTGTAAGCGTTATTTAAATTAAATGAATAAGCCCACTCCGCCTGCGGAGCAGCTACAGAGCTATCTCCTATGCAATGTGAGTGACATGCTGGAGAAGGCCGGTGACATGCCCCAGGTACCACCAGCCATGCGATGACATTACCAGTGAAGCTTACAATGCCCAGTGCAGCATCAATATGGGATGAGTCATGTTATGTTACATATGATACCGGCTATGACTCACACGGTTTGGGACCAGCAGTCTGGCTATAGCACAGTGGCTAGCGGGCTCTCTACAATGTAAACTATGACAACTACCGGTCGATATAGCGTTTACTCACCTATACGGGGGACCAGTGGTGGATATCATCGCAACCATCATAGTGATCGACAGATCGTCGAGCCAGCCAGAACCTATGCTACGACTTGACGCCAATTGCTAGTGCTGCAGTGCATAGAAATCATTTTTGGACTAACAAGCGGATGCAGGATCCTAGAAAGAATTTTTTGCAGGTCTATCACTGTGATCCCAGTGCGCAGTACAAGAAAGTTTGGGGATCATTTTAGAGAAAGAGAGGATTGACATTATGTTATAATTGCATAAGACCATGAAATCTTGCTAAGGAATTCCCTGGTAGAAGTCCTATTTTCCTTTGTTGTAAATCTACTAGACATGAAGTTTTGGATTTCCCTAGAATGATTGCTAAAGTTGAAAAGATGAACATGAGACATGAAAACCATGAGGAAGGTATAGAGACTAAGAATATTCTAAAGAACTAGAAAGAAACATTGAATGATCACGGAGACATCAGTTTATCAGAGATTTTAAAATAGAAAGAGTGCATAGAAACAAGAATAGGAGACTTCGACATAGACTGTGTATTATATGTAGAAACAAAGGTGAAAATTATGACAGAAACTACTTGAGAAATATTAGGAAAGCCTACTATGATTCCTTCATTGGGAGGAATAAGATTGTTTAAAGGAAAGTTGATAACCCTATGTGGAAGACTTTCCCATGTACCTATGGTTGCTCATGGAACATCGACATAAGAAGAATTTGAGGTCATTAAGTTTGCTGAGAACAATGCTCCCTTTGCACTTTTGTTAGGAAAGACTTGGATCGAGAGAGATCAGATCCGAAGGAGAGAACAAGAGGAAGCTATAGAACAAAAAAATAAAGAATTAAGGGATTTCATGGGTAAGAGAATAGCGCGCTTAATAAAAGAACAAGAGGACAAGTCAAAGCAACTGAGGGCCAAAGACTTAGCTGTCGAAGTTGAAATAACACAAGAAGGTTGAAAGAACCTATCCATGCAGGAGAGTAGAACACCTACTCCAGAAACAATAAGAGAAGAAGTATTATCCTCAAACCTTGTGAAAGATCCTCAATAGTGTGAATTTACTATGCTAAGAAAATATAAGAACAATAATGGAAAGAGGAATCCAAAGACGTAGATCACAGGAAAGAAAGCTAGAAAGCTTAGTAAGAAAAAAGCAAAGCTAGAAAAATTGCAGGAGGTTCCAGAGAGGACTTCATAGAAGGAAGGCTTGCAGAACTTGAACCTCATCGTAATAGCAGAAAAACATCGATTGGAACTTCACCATGACGAAGAAATATGACCGTTAGAGGTGTCCCGGCTTTTAGAACGATGTTCTAGAACAGCTAGAAACACAGTTATTGCCGGAACGTTCGCCATTGGACTGTTGGGACCATGCCATAACAGATGGAATTGTATTGATTGAGGCATTCATGCCTGTTCAAGGAATCTGTTATGATGTTGTCTATTTATCCCATCGAGGGTTGCACCAAGGACACTTTCATGAATTGTGATTATCCAAGCCCACAGAGAACTAATCACTTTCACACAGTGCTTATTGTAACCTCACCATCCGTTCTACTACCTTGATTTTTTGTTCAGCGACCCGAGATATCTAATCTAGAGAATGTATGTCAGGTGACCTTACCACAGTAGAGAAATCCATCGAAGAAATCCTCATATACCTCATGGATGAGAAGGTCCTTTCCGCAGGAGCACAGGCCTCGTCTACGTGAGGAGTGTAAGCATCCCCATCGACTGCATGTCGATATGGGCCATCCCAGACTGTGGCAGAGAAACGAAGCAAGAATTGCAACGAATGGAGAATGCAAATATCATCCCATCAATCTTTCCCAACTATATCCCACCTCTGGCTGACGCAGTTAGTCGTGATAACGTCCCAAGGGACTTCGACTATACACTGATTACTGCGTACCTCCTGAAAGGGATATGCATCATTGGACTACAGTTAAGATAGATTATGATGCTAAATATCAATGACTTCAACTTAGGAGACTGCAAGAACTATGGCATGCTCGCACCACACAATTACTTGACCAAGAAAATGAGGAAGAAGTCAAAGATAATCCCCCAACCATGGACCATGGACATCGCCAGATCAACCATCCTCAATGTGATGAATATACCACACATCGACAGACATCAGAAGGTTAATGAATGCATTAAACTCCTCCTGTCATGCTACCATGGTGGTTATCTTTGGTTGGATCGACGCATCACAATAGATCCGGTGATGATCCTCCAGATCAATGGATTAAGAATGCAAGGACTATATCCCCAATATTTTTATCTAGGGAAGGCTACAAATGGTGCCCTGGTGCAACGCATAAAAGAAACTTATGGCGATGTAGATAAAGGGAAGACAGGATACAAGGTATCCTCCATCCAAAATGTCACAGTGCGCCTAGCCTTACAGATGATTATTGGTAAGCTCGTCAAGAAGAACAGACCAATGCAAGTCACAAGGTTCATCATCGAACTCGTAGGAAAATGCATCCAAAGGGATGAAAATGAACTGGGCGAGCTACCTCATCAATGGAAAAACAATTCCGTGAAGCACAGGACTAGGGATACGAGTTTCATTTTAACTGGTTGTTTATTCTCATTTCCTTCATTTCTTGGGAGATGCCGGAAGGAGTGACCTTCCCTGAAATTGAGTTGTCTGAACCACTGGTTGTGAAGTTTACTACGCTCTGGTATTCGAGCGACATGGAAAAAAAATGGCAATCCAATGTGGTGTTCCACACATATTATTTACAGGTGAAGAGGTCCATTGAATCTTTCCCTCACATGATGTCGAATACCTTGCATAGGTTCAGGCCACTTGCGAAGTTTTGCATAGATAGGAATTTGATTTACATCACCGCGCATGGGAATGAATACAAGGAAGAGCTCCAGTCCTATTACAAACTCATAGAGGAGGACATGGAAGAAATAACCAAGGAATAGCTTGTAGAGTTCCTTGTACCAGTCGAATAGAAAAAACTCTCCGATCCCAACCTCATTGGAAGTCCTGTAGTCACTCTAGAAGAGTATGATGGGCCTAGCAACAATAGAAAGAAAAAGAAGAAAGAGGTACATGAATTGAACACCGCATCAAAGGAAACTACACCAGATTCATCTGAAGGAGGAGGAGATGATGAAGTAGACAAAGGAGAGGTCAAATGGGAAGAAAAAAAATAGGAACATGGTAAAGTGACACTACCTAAGGATCCCATCATGGAGGATGAGACATCCAAGAAAAGAAAGTGTTCCCCGCAGAAACCTTCATCGGGAAAGAAGTCAAAATCCAATAAACCCCCATTTCAGAATATGCTTATGGTAGATGATATTGACCTCATCATCATCATTGTATTAGATACCTCAAAGGATATTTTGCAGTGAAGCAAATCCAAACAGGAGACAATGTTTGACAGGATCAAGGCGGAGCTCAAAGGGGTACAACAGGCTCTTTATTCGAGCCACACAATGTCTACTATGCCATTGTCAACATGGGACATAGAAGTAGGAGATGAGCCTGACCAACTACGCAGATTAGAAAATTCAACAAAGGCTCACCTTCATTAGGTCCAAGAGGAAACAGAGTAGGCCAGAGAGGCATTAAATAAATAAAAATAAGAATCCCAAGAATAATGTTGGGTTGCGTAGCAAGAGAAAGATGACCTCCATGCAAAGTTTGTAGAGGATAAATCACATATCTAGAAGGAACAAGAACAATTACTCATTGAACATATTGGAGTTACAGAAGTAGTCACCAGAGAACTTTGCTCTATGTCAAGCCTCACACATATAGGAGAAGACACAGTGGAAAGTCAAGTGGAGAAGCTCGTTGATGCTATTCAACAACTTCAACAAATAGTGGCAGAACTGGAACTGCAAGTCATGCCAAGCACTCCGCAGGAAGTGTGAGATCAGAGGGAAGAAACAACTTAGAGCGCAGTCCGAAGAATCAAGGCATTGGCCTTTGAATGTAATCAATTAAGAAATCAAAGTGAGAAGACCTATGAGCACCTTGCAGAGAACCCATAACTAAGGACATTGGAGTCACAACTCTAGGAGGTAAAGCAACAAGCAACGATAGTACAAGCACAGTTGAACCCTCTGTTAGTAGTCGAGAGGATGAAAAGGTCCTAGGAACAATGCACTATTTAGCAACAAGTCCATGCCATCCAGACCAAAGTCATGGAAGTGACCCAAAGGCTACAATGTTGGTTGTGGAGCCTGATTATCTTCTTGATGCAGAGGTCCTTGCTTTCAGCCATGTTTATACCCCATGAAGTATTTACACCCCAGAAGTATGTACACTCT
>JASDQU010227653.1:0-13094 GCA_032191745.1 Picea mariana | reverse complement strand
CTCCAACACCCCCCCTTAAGCTTAACTGTAATGACAAAAAAATTTGAGTCCCGACAACTTGGCCATTTTAGGTACTCATTACATAAAATAACTCCTCATGAAAAGAGGAAAGAGGGAAAACCTCGTGGGGAAACCCCCCCCCCAAAAAAAAAGAGGGAAAAAAATGCTGAGTGGCCAAAAGTGACCTACTCAGTTGTCTCCACCACTCCAAGAATAGCTCTCAGTTCTGAAAATTTCTTTTCAGTGAAGGACTCGGTGAAGATGTCTGCAACCTGCTGCTCTGTGGGGCAGTACTACAGTGAAATGACTCTATCACGGATTAGCTCGCGAATGTAATGCATGTGAATCTCGACGTGCTTGGTCCTTTGCCTCTGAACTGGATCAATCGATATCTGAATGGACCCCTGATTGTCACAAAATATGACAGTCATAAGTGGATACTGAATACCGAACTCGGAGAGAAGCCCCTGCAACCAAACAACCTGTGTAGCTGCATTCACTGCACCCCTATACTCTGCCTCTATTGTAGATAAATCAATTCTGGATTTCTTCTTGCTATATCAATAGAATGGCCATGAACCAAAGCTAAAAACATAACCAGAGGTGGACTTGCGGTCTGTACTATTGCAAGCCCAATCAGAATCTGTGTACCCAATTAGTGAAAGTGGGCAATCTGCAACATAAAAGATACCAAAACTAGGAGTACCTTTCACATATCTAAGGATTCTCTTTGTATCTTTCCAGTGAAGCTCATGAGGCTCCTGTATATATCTGGAACAAACTCCTACTACAAAAGAGATATCAGGTTGGGTGTGAGAAAGATACAACAAATTCCCAACCAACTGCCAATACAGTGTACTGTCCACCAAAGGTGTAGTACCGGTATCCTCAAATCCGACCCCTGAAAGAAAGGGAGATGTTGTTGGCTTGCATTCTGTCATCTGAAAGTGGAAAAGTAGATCTGATGCATACTTAGACTGTGCCATATTGATCCCTGAAGTAGACTGAGAAACTTCAAGACCAAGAAAGTAGTGCAATAGTCCCAAATCTGTCATGGAAAATCGATCGTGCAATGCTGATTTTACTGAATCAATAGCTGAAGTAAGGTTCCCTGTCATTAGTAAGTCATATACATAAAGTACTATCAGAAAGAGGGAATCATCATGTTGCAGAAAATAAACATTTGGATCAGATTTGCATCGAATGAATCCAATGGAAAGCAGGAAAGAATCCATCTTTGCATACCAGGCTCTAGGAGCCTGTTTTAGGCCATACAAAGATTTCTTTAATATACAAACGAGGGAAGAGTTCTAAATGTATCCTTATGGATGATCCATATAGATATACTCCTTGATATATCCATGAAGAAATGCACTCTTCACATCCATGTGGTGAACTTCCCATCTGCAAGAAGCGGCAATGGCCAAAACTAGTCGAATGGAGCCCATTTTTGCAACAGGTGAAAATGTCTCTGTGTAGTCTATGCCATGTACCTATGAGTATCCTTTTGTGACAAGTAGAGATTTGTAATTGCTGATCTCACCATCTGCAGCAATCTTTGTTCGATATATCCATCGACATCGAACAAGCTTTCTTCCTTTCGAAAGTGGAACCAAGTCCCATGTGTTGTTGTCTATAAGAGCAGAGCAGGGATGATTTTAAGGATGGAAATTTATTTTAAAATGTAGAAACCTTCACGAATCTTACTAATCCTTCATATTCAAACTATAAATGTTTGGCGATATTTTTGTAAAAATATTCAAATTTCTAAGGATTTTATATAGTTTTTATTAAATTTTGGCGATTTTTAAGGTAAAATAATTTTATCCCATAGAATTTGGGCGAATCATTTTTAAAATAACGAATCTTTTTTTTTGAAAAACCATGGAAAATTATCCCATGAGCGAAATTTAGCCCCTAAGATCATCCATGGAGTAGAGTACTCTTCATCCATGGAAGCCTCCCAGAGTGGCTTTCCAACAACATCAGAGTGTGACGTTGGATCCGAACCAAGTGACATATAGAAATGTATGGGAAACAAAGGTTCTGTGGTAGCCAGGGCTTGAGGATCCCCAAAAAACTGTGATCTAGTTCTTCTTGTATCCGCAGGATCACCGACTAGTTCACCCGCATCTTGCAGGGTTTTCTCTACCCAAGTTGGAAACTGAGTTGGAGAAGACATGAATTTCTCCTCATCCTCTGTATCATACCCAAAAGGCTGCTCTAAAGTTCTCAAATAATTTTTTGACTCCTCCTCATCAGTGACAACAAACGGTTCCTCAGCAGGGTCTTTTGAAAAATCATGCAGTGATTCTTCTTCAAACTTCACACTTTGAGCTAGAATGAACTTTTCAGTGTGGGAGTCCATCAATATATATCCTTTGAAACCTTCAGGATATCCAACAAATATGCATTCAACACTTTGAGGCTCCAAATCCTTCCTCTTATCTGTCGGAATGTGAGCCCATGCTCGTGAACCAAAAATACAAAAGTGCGACACTTTCGATTTCTTATCAGTCCAACATTCAAAAGGAGTGGTGACTTTGATTGATTTGTGAGGAACTCAGTTCTGAATGTATGCTGTACAATTAATAGCTTCATCCCATATATTGGGAGCTAATGATTTCGACTGTAGCATACAATTTTCCATCTCTTTTAAGGATCGGTTTTTCCTCTCCACAACACTGTTCTGCTGTGGTGTATATGGCACTGTGTGTTGTAGTTGTATACCTGCATCAATACAAAGTTGCTGCACATATTTGTTGACATAATCCCCCCCATTATCAGTACTAAGTATCTTAATCTTACACCCAGACTCATTCTCAACAAGTGCTTTAAATTCTATAAGGCATTCAAATACTTCCGATTTTAATTTCAAAAAAAATACCCAAGTAAAGCGAGAGAAATCATCTATGAAGGTGAGTACATATCGAGCCTTACTGATTGAAGGCTGCGGGAATGGGCCCATGATGTCACTGTGAATCAGCCCAAGAGTTGAAGAATCTCTCTGTGCCTTTCCTTTGTCAAAATTTTTCTTTGGATGCTTGCCAAGAATGCATCCTTGACATACACCGTTTGTGAATTTAATAGCTAACAATCCTTCTACCATGTTTTCCTTGCTGAGTTGATGCAAGTAATTATAGCTTAGATGGCCAAATATTTCATGCCAAAACCTACTAATATCATTATATTGTGACATAAATACAGTGCTAATAGATTTAGGAACAAAGTGGGAGAAGAAATACAAACAAGAACCGTGATCTACAATTCCATGTGCAAGTTGTGAGCCTGTGGAAATGTCGGTAATCACTGCGGAGTCCGGAGTGAACTCCACCTTCCTTCCAGATCCGGAATGAGTGATATGATATATCAAGATAAGATTTTCAGAAAGTGAGGGAACATGAAGCACATTTGTGAAGCAACCCCCTTCAATATTAACAATTCCTTCTCCACACAGCTTTGCGGGTGTGGCATCTCCCAAGTAAATTGGGGATCTGGTGCTTTCTTCGATGGAGGAAAATTCATCTTTTGATGCAGCCATATGGTTCGATGCACCTGAATCAAGGATCCAAGATGATGGAGTGGATGTGATAGCCATTAAAGCATGACCATTTCATGCTCTCCCTCCCGTTCTGTTATCATCTTTCTTCTTTGCATTTTCGGGCACCGTGAGATTGTGTTGCTGCAATTGCTTAGCCATCTCATCGATAGTCTTCCTCATGCAATTTTCTTCAGGATGAAAAACTTTGGAATAGTAGCTGAAAAGTGTTCTTTCCTTATTCTTCTTACCCTTAGTCTCAGAAG
This sequence comes from Picea mariana, assembly GCA_032191745.1. Classification (NCBI taxonomy): domain Eukaryota; kingdom Viridiplantae; phylum Streptophyta; class Pinopsida; order Pinales; family Pinaceae; genus Picea; species Picea mariana. The sequence goes on along the minus strand of JASDQU010227653.1, from coordinate 9,290 downwards.
AGTTATCTGAATATTGTGTGGATCTCTCCTTCTTCGATTCAGGAAATTTACCCGTTCCTTTTTTCTTGTCTTTTCCACTGCTCTTTGGAGCATTAGTAGCCGCAAGTGATTGGTTCTTGGAATGCTTTATGGCACCCATTTGGACTAACTTAGGTTTCTCTTGAGTCAATTCTACAATGAAATCATTCAATGGAGGCATTTTCCATTTTTCCTGAGTCAATTTAGATGCTTGAAAAGATGACACAAATACAGAATATTCAGGGCCTAATTTCGAGAGAATTGAAAGGATGAGATGTTCTTCCTATTTTGTGACTCCAAATGCATTAAGTTCAAAGAGGATGGATTTTAACTTGGTGAATAATTATTTCAGGTTTCTGAAATGAATTGGACTTAATGATATGAGTTCATTCTCCAGTTGATGAACTCTCATTGCATCCTGCTTGCCAAATAGTCCTTTCAATGTGGTCCAGACCACCTCGGGAGTAGTGGCTCTACTGACATGAAAGAGGAGATCTCTAGAAAATGATAGGCATATCAGCCCAATTTCTTCATCTAATTTACTGAAATACTTTATCTTCTCCGCTGCAGCAGTCGGTTCTTTCTTCGTTTCCATTGTTACCTGGTAAATCCCTTTGCTTCGGGGGAGCAGAGAGATCTCTGTCTTCCATTCGAAGTAATTGAAAGGATTTAGAATGAGTTTTGTGGGTTGAGAGAGATGATATATTTCTTATTTATTCTCCTCTTGATGATCTATACCTGCAAATAAAACCGTGTACAATCCACTAGATTCAATCTAGCTCTGATACCATGTAGAATTCCTGCAGAAACTCCGATAGATCTAGAATTCTAGTTAAATTGAACACAAACAATTTGATGATATTCAAGAGATGAGAGAAAGTTTTTGCTCCATAAATCAGAGAATTATATTAATAAAAAATGAATATACATGAGCAACCATCCTCAAAAAGAAGAGAGGAGGTGAATATATAGAATTTCCAACATAGAAATTCTAGTAAAAAAAAGCTAGAAATTGCTAAAATAGGTGTCATAAGCTTTGGGAGACCGCATAGTTTGACTTAGACCACTAAAGATACACGTCACGCACTCATTAATTTCCACAAGAGTCAAGTGATGAGCATTAGCTCACTTAAGCTCACTTAACTAACAAGAGAAGCAGTTCCAACTCACTTCACTGACGTGAAATAGTAGTTACTAATAATAGTAACGACAAAAATCATTAATTAAGGAATAAATCTCTCACTCAAAGAGGAGGTGCGCATTCCCCAATAATAGATGACTTTTTACATGGGGGAGTTGGAATAAATCATGAATGAATCAATAAAATCAAGAATAAATCGGGAAAATCAAGAATCGGGAGTTGAGTCTTGATCTAAAATTAGTAGTTTTCCCTAAAATCTAGGGATGAGGCGCCCTTCTTCTCTATGTGGCAAAATTAGGTGAAATAAAGTGTAAATGAATGTATTAACCAATATATAGGAGTCTAATATGGGTATAAACTAATGTAAGTTAGGGTTATGCTCTAATAGATAATAGTAATATCTAAGAGGTAGGGTTTGAATTCTAAGGTGCTATCACATGAGGGCCTTAGATTTCAATCCTTGAAGAGAAGGATTGCTAGAGTGCAAGAACTTTTAGGCTCTAGAAACCTTTTCTCCCTTCTTAAGTCTCAAAGAAAATAATAATAAAGAGTCTAGAATTAAACTCCTAAAGAGATATCACTTTAGGGCTTTAGGAATTTCACCTAGGTATGATTTCCTTCACAAATTTATGGATGAAAACAACCTGTGAGAGGAGGAATCACTTATTCTCCTCTCTTAGGGTTTATGAAGAAAAAATTTCAACATGAACAACTAAATTTTACCACAAGCATTCAATAGCATGAAATGATATTGAAGAAATATACTTCACCAAGATATGACAACCACAAACCCTAATTGCAACAAATTCATCCAAAAATCAACAAACCAATCTCCACAGTTGTCCTCCAAAAGATAGTGCATGAGTAGAAAAGACCAATAACCCCAAAGATAGAGAAAATTTCAGATCACTCTCACTTGTGTGAGGAAAAGTTATGATAAAATGAAATGTTAGCTAGCCATATTTATATGGGAAATCCTAGCCATGAAAAAACTTCATTGAAAATTCATGTATTTTCACAAGAGGGCCTACTTCTTAATTTTCCCTTTCAAATTTACAAAATTAAATTTACATCAAACAAAATCCTAGAAGGGTGACATCACACCCTAAAAAGGTGATTTTGGGCTCTAGGATGTGATGTCCAATCTTAATATGTTGAATGTTGGGCCTCCAGAGGCCATGTGTCACCATCCTATAGGCTAAAGTCCATGTCAAGTGCCTCCTCCATTAATCCACCAAGTGAATCTATCAAGCCCTAGACTCTAGGTGATGAAATGAGATAGGGAGGTGAATTCTAGGCCTCTAAAGGCCAATATTTAGGTGGAATAAGGTGGGGTCTCATCCTTTAGCCATACCAAAATTCCTCCAAAGGTAACATCCTTCATCTTCCATGCACAACACTCATCATCAATGGTGCCCCAAACGTGGGGTCTAGCATCTGTCCTATGGGAAAGGTCCTTCAAAGAATAAAAAATATGCCCTCCAAGGGATAACAAGTCAAAATTATCATGCTAAGTAAGCCATATCTAATAGAAGAACCACCGAAACATGTGCATCAAACCCCCCTTTTAAAATTAAACAAATTCTCAAAGACCTTATAAGTTTTTCCTAATTTAAGTATGGGAGGGGTGTCATGGTGACTTATTGGGTAGGTCAATCCCCAAATCAAGGGATGTTTCCCAAGAGGAAATTTTCTAAGTCATGTAGTGAGTGTGAGGTGGATTTGGGGAAATACTTCTAGGTATGCGGTGCTTGACATACAAGGGTTTGTATTGTCTCATTTATGGGTTCCTTTGTAGAGGGTGTGTCACACCTTCGTTTACAATGCAACATTTTTCCAAGCCCTTTTCCATTAAATTTATTAAAGTCCTAACATTGAGTACTATATGGAAGGAAAAGTAAAGATTATTGCAATTCCACTTGAAGCTAGGAGGGCATTGAGTGTCATATGCAATGGAAAGTAAAATTCACCACAAGTTCATTCCCTCAACAAGTGAGACATTTATTAGTATTTGTTTAGAATAAGGTCCTTGAATTTTATGGAGTAGCGTTTCATTTCCCTCAGGACCTTAGGAAGAGTATCTAGAAGGACAATGATTGGATTTTTTCTTTTTCTAGCTACAACATCTTTGGGCCTTTATCCCTTTCTTCCCATGGAAGGAGGTACAATCTCTTCTTGGGTCAATGAACCCGAAAAACCAAAAGATGAGGAGACGAAAGAGAAAGAAGAGTGTAAAGTGGTAAGTATGAGGGGGAATGGTACGATGACCCTTCAAAGAACCACCTAGTAGCAACCTTTTTCCCAAGGGTGACCCACTTACTAGGAAACTATGTCACTCACCAAGGTGAAATTAGGCAAAATGTATAAATTCCAACCAAAAGTTCCATAATCAAGAAAGGATTATTTGCAACATGATAAAATGATTCAAATATTAAAATGACACTTACCACAAAACCAAAATTGTTACCTCATGAAGCAAGACCTGTTGTCTTCTGGGACCAAGCCGATGTAGTGGATGTTTCTCTACTGCTGATGATGAGTGGTGATCAACATGAATAAAAAGGAGAATGTGGGATTTGTTCCTCAATATGACTCTCAACACTCCATGTCTGTTACCTATGGGCATCAAGACATGATATCCTTAGTTACCCCTAGTATGAGGGGGTAATAGTCCCAACAAAATCACTATACGCTAGCAGATGAACATGTAAAGGAAACCCTAGTGATCAAACTGAGCACACAGATCAAGCCTACGTATGGTTCAACCACACTGGAAGAGGTCAACACATTTTCCATGACATGAAGGAACATTTGAATATTTTTTTTCATTTCGAGTTAGAGTTCCAAAACTTCATCACTGAACTCATGAATAAGGTGTTATCCGTTGTCTCCATTGAATCACAATGAATTTTGTTGGCTTAAGGATGAACCAACTAATAATGTTGGGGGCCTATTGGCACCAAGGTTTTGGAAATACCATTCATGAGCCACAAGTTTTTCACGACACATACACCACAATATTTTTACCATGAAACACCAACATTCAGTGCACGTTGACTATTTTCTACTAGGATTGCACCAACCATTTTGTAGTGTGAGTGTAGACTCTAGTGCCACACAAATACCTTTAAGAAGTCACGTGCACATCTAGTCATGATTAGTTGTAATGATTCATAACAATTTTGTAAAAGACTAATTGGTCATGCTTGAGGTTGTTAGTGAGGTAGAATATTTGTTATCATTGCCATGCTTGTGCAAAGATAAAAGGAATGCACACATACTAGTAATGGTTGTTATTTTGGTTCATTATTGTTGGTCTTAGTTGAGTTGTTCATTGTAATTATAGAGTTGTAATTTTAATATGAGAGAGAAATCAAATCAAGATATGATTATTTGGTCTTTGGTTCAAGCTTAATGAGTCTCTCATAAGGCTACAACCCTTTATGTATCTAACTGATTATTTTTTATTAATGAATGAAAGCATGAGACCCAATTGATACTTCATGTCATGAGATATGTTATTGATGAATGCTTGTTATATATGTTATATTGTGCTTTAGTTATATTATTGCTGATATGAATGAATATAATCTAATGCATAGCTCCAAGCTAAGCCTTTCCCATCTGTATTGTTCCTTTATGAAATGCACAATTTTTCGGTATTTGTAATTCTCATGGCATCTCGGGTGAGACCTTATCTAGTCATTGAATATTGAATATGATAATGGGGTATAATTTGGTAAATCATTTTGAACCTTGGGTCTAAAACCCTGAGACAATAGGGGGTCCAATTCTAGAGTGGATATATTAGCTAGATTTTTTCCACAACTTGTTTAATCTAGTAGGAGTTGTGGACATTGAGCTTATTAAGTTTAAACCAACTTGGAGAAATAATAGATCAGGGATAGATTGTGTTTCCATGGGGAATTTATATAGAAGATGGAAATATATTGATCATGGGTAGGATCCAATAGATGGTTAGGTCACTTTCCAGTTGTTTTAAAATTGGATAAAAATGATCCAAAACTAAGATCTTCTTCCAATTTTAATCCAGGTTGGGAAATAGAGCAGGAGTTTCAAGACCCGATGAAGGTAAATTGGTTGAGGAATGACTCTTCATAGGAGGGAAATTCTCATCAATGATTTGTAAAGGATTTGAAAAGAGTGAAGGAGAAGGTGGCAAACTGGGCAAGAAAAATACATAGAGAAAGTGATGGTCAATTAAAATAAGTGAAGAAGAACCTATAATCATGTTTTTATGCTAATTTGGGATGTCAACTTAGTGATGAGGATAAAAAATGAAAATTTAGTTTTGGATAGGGAATGGAGGATCAAGACTAGAAATACTTGGATTGAATTAGGGGATGAATACCATAATTTTCTAAGACTTTTCCAATTATAGAAAGAGTGTTGACGCAATCTAGGAATTAACCAACATGGAAGAGAGGAATGTTAGCAACTTTCAAGATCTAGTTGATTTAGGAGTGCATCATTTAGAAGAAAAGATACCCCCTCATCCTAGGGGTAACTAAGGAGATCATGTCTTGAGGCCCATATGTAGCATACATGGAGTCCTGAGAATCATATTGACCAACAAAGCCTGCATGGTCCCTCCTATTCATTTTTTATCACCACTAATTACCAGCAGTAGAGCAACATCCACTACATCGGCTTGGTACCATAGGACAATGGGTCTTGCTTCATGAGGTAAAAATTCTTGTGTCATGGTAAGTGTCTATTAAGCCCTAATTCATGGCACATTACCCCTTAATTGAGGCATATAACATTAGTATTGTTATTTTATTTATGTCATCTTGGGTCCATTAGTTGTAATTGTACCTCCTAGTATCTTATATATACCAAGGAGACCTTTTCATTTGGAATCATCTTGTAATTGTGAATTCATATGATGTATAAGGAGGTTTCCCCCTCGAAGAGGATTATTATCTGAATTTCTATATTTTTCAAGGCGTTGAGTACTTATTTTAAGGTTTTTATGCTATTTTGATATTTGGTTCTTAACATTTGGTATCAGAGCTAGCCAATCTCTGGGACTAGATTCTTCAAAACAAGTCTTCTTGGAATTTTCTGTTAGGATATTTAAACACTTAGGAGTTAGTTAAGATCTACTTGGTCTAATGTGTCGTTAGGTAAAAGTGTGTTTCTTTAGTATGCATTTGTAGTTAGGAAATTTGATGGTCACGATATGTTCCCGACATAGAGTGATCTGAAGGTTTATATTCTCCTCTATCTTAACGACCATTGATCAATTGGTCCATGATCTCTATTTAAAGAGCATGGAGGGTCATTTGCCGATGATCAATTGTGAAAAAATCTCTTATAAAATCTCTCTATAATATTTTTCTTTTGCATTAATAAAAGTCTCCAAGTGGCCATGTTGGTTGGGGCTGTGGATGTTTCCCCTTAGGGGATTTACCATGTCAAAACATGGGTGTGTTGATCTTTGATCTGGTTGTGTGAGCGGTTACTAAAGGTGTTCATCCTCTGTTGGAATACCTGTGTTGTCGAACATTTTAAGTAAACATTTTTTTATGCAGGGTTTCAATATATGGAATTTTTATGGTGTAGAGGTGACATATATAGATAAATTGGGTCAAAATTTCAGATCTTGGTTCATTATAATTATGGAGATACATTATGTTCAAGTTAGGGTGTTTGACTAGTCCTGAAACTAGTTTGAAACAAGTCTTCTTGGAATTTTTGCTCCCAATTTTTTTGGCTTGGTTTCAGTTTCTGAAACTTTTACAACATGAAGGAGGAATAATGAAGAATATTTTCTACAAATTTTATCCCTTGATTCATTTTACTATGAAAGTTATTCTTTAAGGAAATTAGGGCTTTTGGCTGGTCTAGATTTCAGTCTAAAACATATGTTCTTGGGAAAACTATTATATCTGATGCTACAGACCTCCAAATTGCATGAGACCCATTACATTGGTTAGGGTATAGATGTCATTTTTACTGGTACAAATTTCAAGTTCCAAAGGGAAGACAGTGACACATGGTAGTACGTACAAGTTCAATCTCCTGAAAGGGAAAAAAATTAGCACATCTTGGGAAAGCTATCATAAAATTTTATTGGAGAATCCAATATTAGTCTAACTCGTGGGGTTGGAAAGAAGACACATAATGATACCATAGGTATAAATTTTAGACTTATAAGGGATGAAATTGCATAGCTACAATAGAAGAAAGGTCAGCTAGCAAAACACTCTCAAAATTAGGGTTTTAAAAGGTGCATTTTGTTTTTTGGAATTTTGCATATCTTTTGACTAGAAGATCCAATTGGGGTGATTCAAAAAGTGGAATAAAGTGGGATAACATGAGTATCACATAAATTTGGGAGAATCTTAGGTTTTTTTAGTTATAGATGTATTTCGACATCTTTAAACATAGGAGCTATCGTTACTTGCCAGTGTTAAAACCTGGGGGCAATGTGGTTCTTCCATGTACCTAGAGTATATTAGAATGCCCCTTTCGAACAATTGCACATTAGACAAAAACATGACAGATTTGATCTCCCACGTACCTGCTGTATATCGGGAGACCCCCTAGAATCTTGAGAACAATCGAGTAAACTATTTGGTTGTCTTGTTGTTATAGTACACTGAGAACAACACTTGGGGAGATCACTCTCTAGTACATGGGTAGTCGGATAGTACGGCTAAGGGCATGGCCAAGCCTAGTTAGTTATTTCCTTGAGATATTGGGCTGAGTACTATTGTTGGACCCTGCACATATATCAGAGAGATATAACACCTGACAATCCCTTGTCTGTGAGGACCTCTTCCTAACCTACCTTGCAGTGATACTTGGCCAACATGCCACAAATAAATGGAACTTCTACACCAAATAATCCCTCAGACGGTCCTACTTGGACTCTTGATGAAGGTGAAGAAATGTGCAAGGACATAGATGATTTATGAAAGAAGGCAGTAACAAAATATGAAATACAAAGGATGATGGATTCAACTGAAGCTAAGCTAGAAGCAATGATGGATACTAAGATGGATGTCTTAAAAAAGGATATCATGGAAGGTTTGAAAATTTTGCTAATAGAGAGGCCACCTGAAAGTAACAATGTATCCCATGAAATTCATGATGAGGAAACAAGGAAGATGAATCAAGACTGGAGAAACTCCAACTTTGGGTTGAAGACCAACCACTTTCCTGAGATTGATATGAGAAAGTTTTATGGAAATGATCCAACCACATTGATACTCCAGATGGAGAAGTTCTTTGATCTACATGACATGCCTTAAACAAAAAATGTATGAATTGTGTCCTTATATTTAGAACCTAATCAATTTGTGTGGTATCGATGGCAGAAATTTTTCATGAAAGAAATGATAACACACTATGAGGATACAAGGAGCAATACGTTCTTAATCCAATTGATAAATCTTGTTAGGGTCCTAACCTGCACATAGGTAGATCAATATATTCAGATGTAATAAAGGTCAATATTAATAAGGCCTTTCAATAAAATAGAATAAAGCAGATGTAAGAAGACCTAATAGAAGCTTCTGCTTCTAGAAGGATCTTCCTCTAGATGCTTCTCTTAATAGACATATTTAGTATAAATAAGGGTCGAGGGTATGAAAACCCTAGATTGAAGATTATTGTAACAGAGTGCTGCTTGACTGGAGGTTGCCCCCTCAAAGAGGCCTGTGAACATTGCTTTCTGAATCAAAGTGTTATTTCTGTTGTCGTTCTTATATGATTTTTGTGTTATTGTGGAGATTATGCTAGTTATATTACTGTTATTCTGCCATTTCTAGCATTTCATTTATGTTTTGCATACTTTTTATATCTGGTATATTACAAGTGGTATCAGAGCACTTTACTTGGCATAAATTGTGGGAATTTTTTTTCCAGGGTAGAGACATATTTCGACGTCTTTAAGCCACAGAGATTTGTCGTTACGCGCATAAACCCGCGGTTGAGGGATTCATACACGCAGAAAATACAAGTGGTTCTTACGCGCACATCTGTTGGCCACCCTTGTAACCCCTGTTGGTACCCCTTCGAGTGGTAGCGCATCAGACAACACCTGTGTATGGATCAACCTAGATTTCTTGAAGCCCTCTTTAGATAAACCTATCGGCCA
>JASDQU010227651.1:6778-17306 GCA_032191745.1 Picea mariana | reverse complement strand
TTTGAACCTTCATTTCATCCACCCTTATCCTTTTTCTCCTTCTAGTAAAAAAATTGGTGATAACCTCAAAGTCAGTGAATGAATTGAAGCTTGGGGGGCATGTCTCCAGCCTTTGATGATCATTCTGGAGTTAAGCCACTAGCTTTCAAGATGGGGGAAGAGTACCAATATTAGTACTTGTTCTTTCTCGTGCTCGTGACAAACATGAGAACTTAATCGAGTAAACTTTTATCTCTTTTTCGAACTCACATGGACACACAAAAAAGGAACCCCGTCAAGTCATCTTTAAGCTCCTTTCAGACTCTCTAAACATGAAAATATTGTTGACTAAAATTATGAAAAAGGAAAATAATGGAGTCATCTTTAAGTTCTTTTCAGACTCTCTAAATATGAAAAATCATTGAGTTTACCTTCTATGGACTTGTTAAACAATCATACATTGAAGGGCCCATACGGGACCAAACCCTTACTTCTTCTAGTTCGTTAAACAAAGGAAGAGGGAATTATCGAAGGTGAGTTATATCGAGCATGTGTTACCCTCCTTGAGCTCGTTAAATTAAAAAGAGGTACTCATCTATCTGGATGGGTGAAAAATTGAAGAAGCAAGCAAAGCCATTTTGGGGAAAATTACAAGTAACTCTTACAGTCACCCTTGAACACAACACTTTGTCTTTGCATGCATTTTAATCCACTGAAACTCTGCATTGAACCAATCCTATGAGTTTTCTTACTCCTTTGGGTCACCCAATGAAAGTCACAGTATCCATTGCATCATCATGTTTTGGTCCATCTCATGTTTCTGTTATTATGTCTCAGTGTTCAAGGGAAGTATCTACCTTGAGAATCAACCATCACAAATTTCTTGTTTCAATACCTGTGTCAATCCATATTCACTTGATCCACCAATTTACATCTTCGTGTCAGTTTCGTGTCATTGATGGGGGATACATCAAGGCCCTCCTTCGACAAGTTTGTTCCTATCGACTTCAACACATCATCCAGGAACTAGACTTAGAAACTAGTTAGTACCTTGGGACCTGCATGCCTCAATGGAAGAGCTCCTCACTTCCGACAGTGGGTTTACATCATTGACCTCTGATCGGATGATTCCACATATGTTTGACATCAGCTCATTTATTCACATTTGCTGGAATGTACTAGGGTACCTTGGGAATCATTGACATCAATGGTGATTTCCCTCACACTTGTTAACAATTTACCTCATTGACTGATAATCAAGAAGTTTCTTCCATGTTTGACATCAGGACATCTATTCACATGGTAAGATTCGTACTACATCATGATCAGTAAGAATACCCTGGGTTGAGTAATAACTCTTATATGTACTTTTCCCAGGTTGCGACGAAGTTTCTTTTGAACATTGACACATATGCTATCACATATATCCACTTTGTATTGGTCATGGATATGTCTTATCATTTCATAGATCCACTATGTATTCTTCGTGGTTACGATCAGTTCATGTCATATGAGTATAGATCCACATTGTATCTTCAGTGGTTATACCTTTTTTTCAATATAATTATCGATTCATAGTGTATTTTATGACGGCCATACCTTGAAAGTCTTTATCACTCAAGCATAGGTATGCCTGCCTTGGGTTTGAAACATGTCATAATATTTGTTTAATGGTTGTGTGCAACTTCTACCAGGCTCTTCGTGTCCATAAACTTGCTCGAAAAAGTCTACAAAGTACTTCACTCATTAGTTTCCATCTTCTAACTTCGTACTTTCGGGGGCAATATGTTACACATCAAAATTACTCACTTCAATGATGACCTATTGTCATCGTTATAAGTGTCATAAGTGTTGCAGACATCATACTATCATCTTTCCTATGTCATGTCTCTAACGACATCAAAAGGACACTTAAGACACCTTCAATGACTGGTTCAAGAAGGAGAAATCATCCGATCAAGAGTACAAATCATTTTCCATGGAAAAGACCACTTAAATATGATTTTTGAAGGGAAACACTCCCCTACCCACTATCAGGGAGTGACAATGCTCCCTACCCCTCTTTGGGGGAGTGTTGCAACACTCGGGACACCATTCTGGGGGAGCATTGGGGATTTTTGAGGGGCTTTTGGGCAGCGTTCTCCTGCCCACTGTTAGGGAGTGCCAGTGCTCTGTAACCTCCTTTTGGGGAGCGTTTCAATGCTCTATGCACCCTTTTGGGGGAGCATTGACTTGTTTGAGAAAATTGTGGGTTGTTCAGGAAAATCAGGGAAAAATCCCCTTCATCTTGGAAATCAGTTGGATTCGAATCTGAGGTCAATGATGGATCTTAGGGAGGATCCACAAGTGAAGGAGAAATATCCTGAACCTATCCCAAGAATCTCTAAGGTGTTTGGGTCTCTCCAATCTTATATATGGGGGCCTTCTCATGGTAAAATCACATGGCATTTTAGAGGCATCAAACTTATGATCTCATAAGGGAGATATCAGTGAAACATAGTTATTCTGGTTGTGGAGTATTTGAGCAAGGGTCTAGACAAAGAGAGCTTGGTGAAGTTGATGCATCTACATCTATGTTTGTAAGCACTTTTCTTTCTTTTAATTAATATAAATATGTTCTTGGCATGTTTCCTTTAAGTTTGTGTATGTTTTATGAACTTGTTTCTTTTGATAGATCTATTATGAAGCTAATCATGGTAGAGTAGGAAGTATGTTTCATTGTTTCTTCTCATTGTATTGCAGGACCTTCTGAAGAACTTGGAGATCAATATCAGCCTGGATAGAGCAAGGACAAACGTTGGTAAAGGTATTTACCTTTATTTCTTCTTCTTCCTTGAATAGTTTAGTGATGCAGGAGCATCGTAAGCAATCAAGCGAGTGTGGAGGTGAAAGACAACTAGAAAGCGCAACACGCATTTTCTCACGTTTTGAGATATTTTTGAAAACATTAAATGTAATGGTTAATGTTAGGACCCAAATTTGATCAATTTTTATGCCTTATATCTTTTCATATGATCTTTCTAAGAATCTTATACACCTCATTTTGTATAACTTTGGCTTAAACATTGACTTAAATCGATATCTAAAGACCCAAAACTTGTCTTTAACAGTTCTCTTGTTTTTAGTTAAGTTTTGAGAGTTTTTAATGCACAATCTCCTTATAATATTATATTATGGATTCTTGTACTAATGTTGATGTTCCAGCACCAGGATGAATGTTTCAAGGATGATCCCTCTATGAGAATCTTCGTGAACAACCAGCGCATGCTCTATTGCAGTTATAAATAAATGATAACTTGTCTTGATGACACTTCGTGTCATGAGACTAAGGAAGTTAAAAGGCATCACGATATTCTCTCCTACATTGACGCAATGGTTATACTAGCTCTTTGATGTTGAGCACATCATTTCTCTCTTGTATTAATGCAAAATACATATTCAAATCCTTATGTAACTGTTACATTAAATATGTTATCTATTCTGGGATATGGGAAGATACTAGAAAGCTAGTATGTAGGGGGGTTCGAAATTCTATATAAGAGAGGATCGAAATGAGAGATACATGTAGATATGATGGGGAATAGCTGATACATAGAACAGAGCATAGAGGAATGTAATCGTTTGTTTGTAGATGGAATAGAACAAGAACTCATTTCTTATTTTAGTCTTTTGTCTTTGATTAATCCTGAAGCTTGTCTATGAGAATGGATTGATAGTTAATTATTGATGCAACTTGGATAGGAAGGGCCCCTTGCCCAGGTTTGCAATGCATCTTCAGTCATAATAGAAGGATTGTTGTAGATTATTTTTCTCGGAAACTTTGATTAATTTCTAGAAATTTAATTTCAGTCATGTTCATGATTTGGGGAGTTTTCATTTGCTTACAATAGTTAAGGAGTAATAAGGTTATAATTAGCAGCTTGAGTGGTTTCGATTTAGTTTTCATTTCTTAGTAGAATGTGTTACACAATGGTTCAATTCACTTGGAATAAGATGTTGAAGTTTTTAAGTTATGAGGAGTGGTTGCTGGTTTAAATATAGGTTATTTCAATTAGGCTACTTCAAATAGATTGTTTCCAAGAATTTCATTAATAGGAGCATTTTCATTATGAATTAGATAGAGGTGTGAAGATTTGATATTTCTGTGAGCAAGATAAGTTTGACTCCATTCCTGTACATATTGTACTGGTTCCTCAAAGTTTACCTTCCCGGGTTGACAATTAAGTGTTGGAATATATGGTATATATCTAGCCCAACATTTTGGCGCCATTTTTGGGGAGGCACTAAAAAGGATTGGAGAATAGGGATTGACTTGTGTTTGATTTTAATCAAAGAAATTGTAGAAAAAACCAACAAAAATCACTCAGATGGATTCAAGAATTGTTGAAAGAAGGAGGGTGTTACTTCAACAGCTTTATAATATTCTAATGGAGCTTGAAGATGTATCTTTAACTCAGGAAGGAAGAGACAAATCATTAGATTTAGCAGGTTCCTTCAAGCATGCATGTCTGCCTGCAAAAGAGGTCAAGAGAGTAGAAACTTCATTAGGTATAGAACAAGCATTGGAACCAGGAAGTCAAGAGTTTCTTGCATGCTTACCTCCTGTGGCTGGTCAAGGATATGAAGATCAGATATCTGAAGGGCTGCAGAGTATGGAATCTGGATATTGATAGTAATAAAACTCAAGAGCACCAAGGTATCCAAGAATTTATAGAAAATTGGTTTCAATCTATTATGAGGCCTCAAGAAAGATTCCTTCTTCAGGTTCTCTTGGATCTGGCAATAAACATCTTGTTGGTTCCTCATATCCATTCAACAGTTCAGGTACAATTCTTTTATTTGGACCTGAGGTTACTTTCTATTTTGATGCGTGAATGGTTGCTCTGGAAATCAACTTTTACTTTAAGAAAGATTTGTCTTGTTTTCAAGTAGGTAGGAATAAAACGCTGCAATAGTCAATAAAAGGAAGCAATCCTTTTTCTTTACTTTTGCAAGAACAAGGATGATTTTAGGGGCTAAATTTCGCTCATGGGCTAATTTTCCATGGTTTTTCCAAAAACGAGATTCGCTATTTTAAAAATGATTCGCCCAAATTCTATAGGATAAAATTATTTTACCTTAAAAATCACCAAAGTTTTATAAAAACTATATAAAATACTTAGAAATTTGAATATTTTTATAAACATATCGCCAAACATTTATAGGTTACATATGAAGGATTAGTAAGATTCGCCAATGTTTCTACATTTTAAAATAAATTTCCATCCTTAAAATCATCCCTGTGCAAGAATAAGCAATCAGTTGGTTCGACAACTCTGTTCCTCTATAGAGTTCAGATTAAAAAAATTCTCTGCATGATTATTTTGGAACCAAAGATGGATATCAGTAGTCCACATAGCTTTTGGGAGGATAACTTCAACAATCAATCAACAACTTTCTAGAGGACATAGTCACCATATGATCTTGATCTGCACATTTGGTTTAGGTACAACAACAATATTGAGGTATGCATTTTTAAAACTCTTAATTTGACTAAACACAAGAAGACAATTATGGACAAGTATAACCCTATATCTGAATTATGCTCAGTTTATCCAAATATCTCTCATCTTGGTTATCTTTGATTGACAAACCTCTGTTTCTCATTTGACATTTTGAATCCTTTCAGTGATTCAAAAATGTTCCCTTTAATGGTATGCCAAGATCTTTTATAAGTTTGTAGAAGCTTTTCGTATGACAAGACAAGGCTTATTCTTTAATGATTATCTTCATACAAGACAAGAGTCATTCCTGTACTTGCCCATCTATCCTTACTCTTTTCAATTCTTTACCTTATCATGATTACTTCCATATAAAACATGATTTTATTCATGTACCTTCCATTTATCCCTTCACCGCAAACTTGTTTCCCCACCTCCAAATTCTAAACATCTTTATCCTATTTTCAATCATTATTTTACGCGCCCTTATTCACCAAATCACTATCGGGATTTGAAATGAGCCCTATCAACATATCGTTGTATTCCTCCTTGGTTTTGAATTGTTGTTGAACAATTTTTTGTTGCATTTTTTCCAAAAATGGTGGATATTCAGTATGAACTAGGTTCAATCCAAGATCTAGAGGCAACCCTAGAGTACAATGCTTGTCGAGAGATGTTTCACATCTGAGGATGGCATAAGTGCTTTGAAAAATTCTGTGGGCATGATAGTAGCATCTCACTTTTGTTTGATCAAGGGTTTGATTTCAAGGTTACTCGATTTAGGGATATTGTGATAGAGGTTACAGAGCAGACTATTGCTGCAGCTACAGGCTTGCCTCAAACTGGCGAAAAATGGTTTAAGAAGCAGAATTTACCAATATCAGAGAGGAATTGGTTTTTGAAGAAGAAGTATCATGATGTAGATTGGTCTAAAGGAGTTCCAAGAGCTTGGCTTAAGGAGGAATGGAAGAAACCATTAATTGTCCTCCAACGATATCTGACTTGTGAAGGGCGATACAATCTAATTTTCACCTATCATATCCGCATCTTACAACATTTTGCACAAGGTAAGGAAATGAATTTTCCTTATTTTCTTTGGAGGAGTTTAAAGAAAATGTGTGAAGCAGTAAAGAGGTCAGTTGTTAACCCTGAGTAGCATTTGTTTCATCATGGGCTAATTAAATTATTAATTGTGGCTGAATTAAAAGCCCGTAAAAACACTTGGAATAATTTCATAGCTGGGAATTTGTCTATGTCTAGAAGAAAGACAGGGAGTCCTACTGTCCCTACCAGAATTAAAAGGTCTCTCTCTCAGACTGGTAAAAAGAGGAAGGTCAAAGTGATAGGAGAAATGTCATCTTTAGAGCTTGAATTCAAGAAAATGACTAGAAGGATGACATCTAAGAACGCCAATCTTAATAATTCTTCCCCTGAATTTCAAATGAAACTCTATATAGATACTGATGATGAGATAGAAGGAGGCTCATCGGCCATTGCAGATGTCCTAGTAAATTTAAAGAAGCAATTACCTCCACGTTTCTCTCGATCCATTTCATCTCCACAGAATCCTACAGGACTGGGTAGTTCCAAGATAATTTCTCCTAAAAAATTCTTTAAGTTACAGATAGAGAATTCACACTTAAAAGAGAATTTGCATGAATATGAGGTATTGGATCGATTGCTTAAAAATGAGAACACTACATTGAAAGGTCACCATGCTCAATCTTGGGCTCATGAGTCTGATATGTGCGCAAAAATGGATAAATTTCATTCTCAGGATAACACACTCAGTTTTGAAAATAGGAAGCTTCAGTCAAGACTCAATTGCAGGTATCAGGAGACTCACATACTTCTAATTGAAAATCGATCTCTTAGGAAGCAACTCCACAATACAGGGTAGGAAGTGGAAAATGAGGCCGATCAAAAAGATGAGGCAGAAGCCATTTCAGATACTACACAGAGTTAAAAAAATTTAGGGACTTTTATTTGCATGAGGACATGCAAAACTTTGAGTTTGGGGGGATGTTAGGACCCAAATTTGATCAATTTTTATGCCTTATATCTTTTCATATGATCTTTCTAACAGTTTTATACCCCTCATTTTGTATAACTTTGGCTTAAACATTGACTTAAATTGATATCTAAAGACCCAAAATTTGTCTTTAACATTTCTCTTGTTTTTAGTTAAGTTTTGAGAGTTTTTAATGCACAATCTCCTTATAATATTATATTATGGATTCCTATACTAATGTTGATGTTCCAACACCAGGATGAATGTTTCAAGGATGATCCCTCTATGAGAATCTTCGTGAACAACCAACGCATGTTATATTGCAGTTATAAATAAATGACAACTTGTCTTGATGACACTTCATGTCATGAGACTAAGGCAGTTAAAAGGCATCACAATATCCTCTCCTACATTGGCGCAATGGTTATACTAGCTCTTTGATGTTGAGCACATCATTTCTCTCTTGTATTAATGCAAAATACATATTCAAATCCTTATGTAACTGTTACATTAAATATGTTATCTATTCTGGGATATGGGAAGATACTAGAAAGCTAGTATGTAGGGGGGTTAGAAATTCTATATAAGAGATAATCGAAATGAGAGATACATGTAGATATGATGGGGAATAGTTGATACATAGAACAAAGCATAGAGGAATGTAATCATTTGTTTGTCGATGGAATAGAACAAGAACTCATTTCTTATTTTAGTTTGTTGTCTTTGATTAATCCTGAAGCTTGTCTATGAGAATGGATTGATAGTTAATTATTGATGCAACTTGGATAGGAAGGCCCCCCTGCCCAGGTTTGCAGTGCATCTTCAGTCATAATAGAAGGATTGTTGTAGATTATTTTTCTTAGAAACTTTGATTAATTTCTAGCAATTTAATTTCAGTCATGTTCATGATTTGGGGAGTTTTCATTTGCTTACAACAGTTAAGGAGTAATAAGGTTATAATTATCATCTTGAGTGGTTTCGATTCAGTTTTCATTTCTTAGAAGAATGTGTTACACAATGGTTCAGTTCACTTGGAATAAGATGTTGAAGTTTTTAAGTTATGAGGATTGGTTGTTGGTTTAAATATAGGTTATTTCAATTAGGCTACTTCAAATAGATTGTTTCCAAGAATTTCATTAATAGGAGCATTTTCATTATGAATTAGATAGAGGTGTGAAGATTTGAGATTTCTGTGAGAAAGATAAGTTTGACTCCATTCATGTACATATTGTACTGGTTCCTCAAAGTTTGCCTTCCCGGGTTGACAATTAAGTGTTGGAATATATGGTATATATCTAGCCCAACAGTTAAAAGGAGGTGTACTCGCATATCGTAAGCAAATCATGAGCGGTTTCTCTCATCTATAAAAAGTTAAGGCATTTATGCATAGTTAATGAAAGTAGGTAGATTTAAATTCCAGATTAGACAATTTTAGGAACAGGAGGGAAAACGACTATAGACAGCCTCATGTTTGTATCATTGTATCAATCAGAATTGGAGAGAACATTGTTAGAGCATAGAGCATAGAGAAGAAGAGAGAGTTGAAGAAGAGAGTTGTAGAGAAGAACCCATGTACAAAAGTTCTGAATTAATATATGAAGCCTTGATTCAAGTTCATGGTGTTATGATGCTTTCTGTGTATACATGCTAATTGATCTACTTATGGTTGTTATTCTCTTTGTTATGCATTTTCTTTAATATTGTGTGAATGTATGATTTCATGTTGAATGTTTGAAGTCTAAAAGAGAGAGAATGAGTTTCAATTGTTTCTCTTCCTGAGTGAGAAGTTCCTGCAAGGAGTGCAATGAAATCATCTGCAAGGAGTGCATTAACAGAGGTTCATATTTTATCTCTGAAAGCTCAGGAGAGATACCGTTGTTCTCATTCCTATAGAAGTGCAAGATAAGCATAGAAGCCATGGAAGGTGTGCGCAGGTTGGTTGAAAGCTCAAAACTTATCAACTAAGGGGTGAATTGAAGGACTGTTGTTACAGGAGGGTGTACAGAGTTGAGAATCCCAACACTTAAAATTATTTGAGGGATTTCTGTAAGGAGTGCGTGCAGGAGTCTTTTTGAAGACTCAAAATTGCAAAGAAAGCTCAGAAGGGGTAGCGCATTGAAGGGTTCAAAGGAGGACAAGGTCGAACTACTCCGAGGGGAGACAAGGGTCGGAGTCATCCAGGGGAATTTAAGTTCCAGTAGAAGAAATTTGATTTATTTCGTAGGACTTATCAAGGAGCAAGGAGTGGTTGAAATTCTCTACGGGTAATTCTCAAAATCACGAGGACCGTAGGATCCAGGGTGGTTAGAGGCAGGCAATCTTTCTACTCTAGGATCTAGAATTTACGTGGGTTGTTGGTTGTGCTTTGCACAAGCCTTCAGATCATTTTGATATTTTGGGGATCCTAACGATGAGGAGTTGAGAATAGTGAATCGAAAATCCTGAAGTCGCGAGTTGCGATAGAAAGTTGATTAGAGTTTTCGGATTTCAGCACTTCGGGTGTCGAGAAATGGAGGAGGCAGTGCCCTGGAATCAAGAGTCCCAAAAACCCAGAAGAGTGATAGGTGGTAGGAGTCTACGTCAATGGTAGAAAACTGCAAGGACAACAGGTGGCGTGTCTTCATCAATTGGAGAAGTCAAAACTTATTGACTGTTTCAGGGTTTATAGGTCGAAATATGGAGAGCCTTGCATCTGGATTCATGAAATTGTGAAGTCTGAAATCTCGATGAAGTGAGAAGCCCATTGAAAATTCAACCTTTACTGAGTGCATCAGAGTTCAGAAATTTAGGTTTCGGAGGTTGTAGGTATAGGAACCCTTGACATCAGGGATTGTGAAATCACAAAACCCGAAGTCTCGAACTTGCGAAGGGCGTGATCCTATTTCAGGTCAGGAGATTTGGGGTGATGCTTCATGTTTGATCACGTGAGAACACTCATAAGGACCTGTGGTTACACAATTGTGTGTGTAAGGTATTTCCCAAGAGGAAACCAAAAAGTCAATAAGATTCAAAGGGCAGATTTAGAGCGATCCTGCACGGACCTCGACTCGAGGGTTTG
>JASDQU010227649.1:0-17306 GCA_032191745.1 Picea mariana | reverse complement strand
TATTTGGTGTAGAAGTTCCCTTTTTGGGTGGCATGTTGGCCAAGTATCACTTTTGAACCTTGATTTTGAGGTGGTTCTGCTAGACAATATCTCTTCTGTTGTATCTCCCAATTTTTGGCCCTTCTGGGTATGAAACTTTATATTATGTATTTCTCTGATATGTCTTCTCTTCAATGCCACAGGTCTGATCACAATTGGATGTGCCAAGTGGCATTTACGATAACTTCCCCACAACTTGCTGATTTTTGTCCTTTCCAGGCGATCTCACTTGTATAGTGTGCCCCGCACAAAATGATTGATATAAAATTCTGAAACTCGTACCCAAAATACTACATATTGTCCACAATCCGATGCAACCAGTCCCACCCAATTTGGACACTCTGGGAAGAATTTATGATTGTTTTACCTGGAACACCTTCTTGAGACTAGCCAATAGGACTAGTCAGATACCCTATCTTACACAAGGTGTATGTATAAATTTAGGATGACTCAGAATCTGAAATTTTTATCACAAATTGAAAACTAATTTATGTAAGTGGCCTCCAGAGTTCAGGGTCTGAGACGTTACAGAAAGGTTTTTATAGCAAACATGCCTCAATGACTCATTTCAGGATGATTCCATAACCCTATATTGTACAGGCTGTATCTCCGAAAGTATAAGGCCTCAGAAGCTGAATTTTGAACCCAACGTACCGTGATCCGTCTGATAAAACCCCTTTAATCCGTTCCTTCTGAAACATTGTAGAAAAAAAGTTATAGAAAAAATTCCACGGTGTCTCAGATGTAGCAGCGAAACCCCAAGACCTTGAGCTCTGATACCATACGTTAAGAGCCAAACATCAATATAGCATATAAAAACCTCAGAAAAAGTACTCAACGCCTTGAAGAAGAGATAATTTCAGATAATAAGCCTCTTCGAGGGGGCAACCTCCTTTTACCCCACTTAAATGTTCAAGTACAAGATGATTCAAAATGAAAATGTCTCCTTGGTATATATAGGAGACTAGGAGGTTTTAATGGCCTAAAGCTAACATAAATAAAATAACATTACTAATCTAAAACAAAACTAATGGCCTAAATCCGACATAAATAAAATAACATTACTAATCTAATATGCCCCAATTAAGTGGTAATGAGCCAATATTAGGGCTTAACACCTTCACCAAAATTTAACCCCCCTTTAACTAATCCTAAAGCACCTGTATTTATCCAGGTAAAGGAGATTTTTAGTGAACCTTTTTCTTTGTTCAATGAACCTCACACCATGTGAGTCCCAAGTGTTTCATATAGTGTGGTTGAGCCATCAAGCCCATATGTGTGTGGGACTAGAGGCATCTCGATGATTTCCGCTTGAACATCCTTGGAAACCATTGGACTTACATGATATATGCCAATTTCTATAGGTCTCTCCATCTGGGGGACACTGGTCGTATATTATTTTTCTTTCAATACTCTAACTAGCATTCCCATACCTATCCCATCCATTCTGATTCCCATAGTTTGATCCTCTTCCAATGAAGTGTCAAGACTTCATTTTAGCATGGGGAGTGGAATTACTTCAACCTCTACCATTCCTATGAGTGGCCTAACATGGTTGAGTGTTGGTTTTCCTTTTGAGAGGAATTTTCCTAGTAGTTTTTGGGATATCCCTAGTCAGGATGGGGGTAGTAATATGTTAGTAGAGTCTAATTTCCTATGGTTTAGCACACCTTTATTCACACCTTCGGTCCCAAGGGGATCCTCCATGGGACTAATCTACACCTATGCCTAGGGGAAATCTCTTTGGGGGAATGTCTAGTCTTAGGAGAATCCATGCATATGGGAGTGACACCATCCCTAGGGGAACTCACACTTCTATAACACCATATCCCTCCATTAGAAGAAATGTAGGGGGACCACAATGTTCATATGGGATATTAGGAACTTCATCTTTGTCCTAGTATTAATTTCCTCATATGTCGTTACCTTTTCTTGAAATGTTAGACATGCCTAATTTTTTGTGTTTGAAAAATGACCCTATTTCCCATAACTCTTCATGCATGGTCATGCCTGCTAAGCTACTATCAGAAATGCCCATATTCAATGGAAATCCAAAAGAAGACCCCTCCATGCACATAATGAAATTATTTTTTGGTAGTTATCCAGTTCCATATTGGATGATAGTGTAAGGTTGAGTATTTTCCAAAGATCCCTAATTGGAAGTGCCACTAAATGCCTTGTTATTAGAAGGAAATTCCTTTAAAGGGTTTAATAACTTGGCGATGGAATTCATAATGCATTACCAATTTCCCATCTAGTATTGTATTTGAATAACAACCTTTATGTCTCTACGATAGGATACCTCCCCCAAAATATCTGATCAGATACATGAGTGGAGACAAAGAAGTAGGATGATCAAGACTTGTATTCCAATCAAACTTTGAATGGAATGGTTCACAAAGCCCCTCTTACCACCCATTTCCAAATATATATCTATGTTCATGGAAGCTACCAAAGAGAAATTCATTATGTGTGTCCAAAACTTATATTTGATTTACTCTCATCCATGTACTCTCTATGATATTATCTTAGATTCTCCTAATCCATCAACATATCCTAGAAAGACAAACCTAGGACCACATGTTGAACGTGTGGTGGGTTATATATCCCATCACTCTGTGGGATAGTTAGCTAACTAGTTGGGTCACATCTCCATTTCATAACACTCATCAACTAGTGGTCCTAATACTTAAACTACTACAATTGCCACTCAAGCCTCTAAGGTGAATTCACTACAATGCACACAACCGGGGAATCCTTATCAACCTAGAGGAAGAAATGAGTGGAACAAAAAGAATAAATCTAATACTGAGCAAGGGACAACGCCAACCAAAAACAATCATGGGGGGGAACAGAAGATAAAAAAGATATTTGGTTCTTGTTACCCCCTCAAACTAAGGGTAACTAAGGATATCATATATCGAGGCTGACAGGTAGCAAACATGGAGTGTCAAGATCCATATTGACTAGCATAGCCCGATAGGGAACCTCTTAATTATGGATGCATCACCATACATCATCAACATCTGAGAGACATCCATCACACAGGCCTAGCCCCATAGAACATTGAAACTTGCTTCATGAGGTAACAATTCTAGTCTCATTGTAAGTTTCATTTTAATAATATAAGCATTTGAACATGTTGCAAAGAATTCTTTCTCATGTTTTCTTGGAAAGTATACATTTTTCGTGGTTTCACCTTGGTGGTTTTCATTGAGTTGTAGTATGTTGGCCACCCTTGGGGAGAGGGTGCTACCGAGGAGTTCCTTGAATCGTTATCATACTATTCATGTGCATACTTATCTTCTTTCACAACCATTTCTTCTATTTCCTCATATTTTAGTTATTCATGTGCACTAACCTGAGAAGGGATTGTACCTCATTTCATGGGAAGAAGGGGATGAAGGCTCAAAGGATGATGAAGTTTATCTATATGTATATATAATTAATAAATTATAAATGACACCATATAAACCTCAAGCCATATCAAGCTCCAACCTCTCTAATGGTAATCGCCCAATGTTCGCATGGAAATGAATGAGCCAATTCCCAGTAAAATGTAATGGAATTCAATCTTGAAACGTTGTAAAGGGGACATACAAATGAAAACTCACCATCAAAAGGAAAATTAATGGGTTCATAATTCCAAAAGTACCAATGAAATGGTATCTCAAGCAATCAAGTTCCACGTCTACAAAGGAACCCATAAATGAGACAATACAAACCCTTGTATGTGAGGAACCGCATGCACAGAAGTATTACCAAACCCATATCATATTCATTACATAACGTAGATTGGTATTATTTTGGAAGTATCCCTAGATATAGAGGTTGGTATAACCTATAGTTTTCCTTGACACCCCTCCCAGACCTAATTGTTGCAGAACTTATAAGGTCTTTGAGAATTTGTTTATTTTTGAAAGGGGGGTTTGATGCACACATTCAACTAATTTTATTATTAAATATGGATTAATTGGCATAATTATTGTGACTTGTGCTCCCTTGGAGGGTGTATATATTTTTCTTTGTATAACCTTTCTTAGTGGATCAATATTCATGAGCAAATGACTTTGTTTAGACCTTCACAAGGGCTATGGATCCCAAGGATGGATGGAGAAACCCCACGACTTGGGTAGGATTGTGATCACCATTTTCACATTGAATAAGTAGGTTGTATCCTTTGGAGGCACTATGGTATGGCTAGGAGAGGAGCTCCCACTTCCTTCCACATGGACTTTACCCTTTTGAGGCTTCAAAATCAACCACCTGGCTCATGACGTCATGGAGGATATTAGGGTTTGATGGAGGAGGCACTACTACACATTGAAAAAATTGCAACGACTACTTGAGACGAAAGTACTCTTTCATCGCAAAATGTAAGAGAAAAAGTTCAATTTTTCAATTTTCATCTAAATTCACCCCGTATTCGTCGCTATATCGACGAAAGAAAATTTTCATCTGTTTTGCGATGATACTCAATATGGTGGACTACTGTCTCAATTTCGACAAACTTGTGTTTTCATCACAAGAGAGACACTCACTATTGATCGTTATACTTTTTGATACTATCCATATTAACCGTTATACATTTTAACAAAGTCTAAATTGATATAGTCAAAGTTCGTCTCAAGAGCGATGAACTTTGACTTGACTGTTATAACCGTTCCTGTCTTCAACAAAGTGACATAAATATAACAAATAAATAGGTAAAAAAATGAAATATTTAGGTCATAGTCATCACAATTGCGATGACGATGAACTAAATTGACCTATAAATATTTGACGATTTAAAGATGTTGCGACAATCTTACTATAACAACACCGGTTCCAAAAGGGTATTTCTGTGCGGAAGTTGTGCAGAAGAATGTTGCAGAATGTAGTTAGAGGTGGGGGAAAAAGTAAAGCAGGTGAAAAGGGAGATGGTAGATGTTAATTCCCTTGCCAAAAAAATTTCCTTATACGTCCTGTAAGAATTTTAATAGAAACAACTACAAAACATTGTAGGAAATATGGCCACATTGATGGCAGATCGAATGAATATCGTCGCATGGTAATTAGCTATATATTCATTATCTTTTTTTATTTTGTTAATTTTATATAAAATTATATATATGAATATATATTGTTTGAATGTTTTTTATAATATACACTAATTTTGCATGATCATTTGTAATTATAAAGTTAGAGTTGCCCTCTAACTTTCCACAGAATATTGCACCAAGTATTAGTAGAAATGATGTTGTACAAGCTGAGTAACATCATATCCAAGAAAATGAGGATCTCATGGAAGAATATGATGGGACAAATATAGTTAATGATCCCATGGATGAAGATGATGGGACAAATCAAATGATCCAAGATTTTTTATCGCAGGCGGATGAGGATGGGGAAAATGCTAGTATTTATGATGAAATGCTGGTATTTATGATGAACCTCTATTAGAAAAGGAAAATAAACAACTTTATGAAGGATCGAGAGAAAATATTCTCTCTGCTACGTTGTTGCTAGTGAACTTAAAGGTTTTGAATAATTTTTTGAACACTTGTATGAAACAGATCCTAAGCTATGTAATATGTTTCATCTCATATTATACATAAATGCTATTTTTTTCTATTTGTTTTTAGTGTTAATTAATGTGTAAAATAAGAATGCAATTTTTATGATTAATATTCTTACATTAACTAGTTATTTGCTATGTTTTATATTTTTATGTGAATTTTTGTTAGCATCATTAAATATTTTACCTCTCACATATCGAGGTTTGCATGCCATTATGAAAGGCATTGGAATGGATTATCAAACTAGATGCATGTACTGATGACCATATTATATATCATGGACAGCATGCTTAGAAAACAGAATGTATGCAATGTCTTATCAATAGATATCGAACCGATCAAGTAACAAAAAGGGTGCCTCGAAAGGTTCTTCGTCATATTCCCATAATTCCACGTTTGCAGCGATTTTTCAGGTGTGAAATCATAGCACAATTTATGGATTACCATGCAGGTAACATAAGTGGAGATGGTGTTCTCTGAATTCCTACCGATGGTTATGCATTTAAGGAAATTGGGGAAAAATGGTCAGATTTCAAAGATGAACCTCGTAATGTTAGGCTTTCATTGGCCGCTGACAGTGTTAATCCATTCGGAGAGCTTAGGTCTATTTACTCAGTGTGGCCTATTTTTGTTATCAACAATAACATTCCTCCTTGTATGTCAATAAAAAGGGAGCACATAATGTTGACAATGATTGTTCCAGGTATTTGTTTACATTAATTTTTTTAATGTAACATTTTCATTTGTTTCTTTTTTTACATAATATCATTTGTTTATTTATTTACTTATATATATTACATGATATCAT
The DNA here is from genome assembly GCA_032191745.1 of Picea mariana. Lineage (NCBI taxonomy): Eukaryota > Viridiplantae > Streptophyta > Pinopsida > Pinales > Pinaceae > Picea > Picea mariana. The sequence continues at coordinate 10,901 of JASDQU010227649.1, read as the reverse complement.
TCCTAAAGTAATTTTGTGTAATTTCAAACAATTAGGTAAGTACCAGGTTAAAGATATGAATGTATATATAGAGCCTCTTATCTATGAGATACTAAAGTTATGGGCTGGCATCACAATGTATGGCATATGTAAACCAATTGGGGAGAAGAAATTTAAATTTCGTGGAATACTTTTATGGACAATTCATGATGCCCCTGGACTAACACATTTTTGTGGTATGTAGCATTCTAATATTTCTCTTTAATAATATATAATTTTTTAATGTTATCATGGTGCATGCTTAATTTTTAAATAATCTCATCATATAATTGACATTAATCCATTTGTTGCAGGTATTGAAAGAAAGGGTAAATTTGCATGTCCAGTTTGTGGCCCTAAGATGAAGTATCATCATTCTAAAAGTTTAGGAAAGATGGTGATTGATGAGTATAGGAATTGTAGTGTCCCCAAGGCCGAGCCCTTTGTAAATCTGTTTTATGAAACAAATTGTAAATATGTGTTATAGGTTGGTGAGCCAAGTTTGTATAAAATGGTGGGCTTATGTGACTGTTAGGCCAGAGAGCCTAAGGGTTGTAGGCCAAGGGCCTGATTTTTTACCTATATGTACGCAGCACATTAATAAAATATAAACATTGCCACGTGCAGGCTGACACGAAGAATGAATGATGGGGGACTAAGCATCCATAGAGAGGGCAAGGGATTAGGGGCTAGAAGGTGGAAAAAGGGGCTAAGTGTTAAGCCTAAGGGGCTTAAGCCTGGGGAATAACAATTTAATATTATTCCAAAAGACATGTGAATAATATGTCTTATCCTAAGTTCTTTTGGAAGGACAAGCAACTTCCAAATGGAAGGAACACATGCAGTTTCATGGGTGACAAATGTCAACCCTAGCCCATGTAAATAAAGCGCTGAGATGAGCCGTGATGGGGGTTCTCCTCCATTCGATCTGATCTTTTGAATGGTATGATCGGTCTGAACTCTACAAGAATACCCCATACACCCTCTGAACAGAAGGAGTTTGTGTGTTGATTTAGAATAACTAGTGTTAATTTCTGAAAATCCAAAGCATCCTTTGTTTGAGCATCGAGCCTATGCATGGAGTCTTGTCCGAAGACATATCCATGAGACCATCCACCATTTTTTAACCTGTTGGAAATCCCGTGTGATTTTTCCCCATTGGTTGTTGTGGCCACGCAGTGTTGGACTATGTGGGGCTTGTTGGCCAGTTGTACAACACTCTCTCCAGGTGAGAGAGGTGATTGAGGTTGGAAGAACAGTTTGTTGGCCTATGAGTGATTCTCTCTAGGTGAGAGAGTTCACAAAGGAAGGAGAGAACTCCTGGAAGGAACCCTGTAGCTGCCACAGAGCTCAGAGACTTCTAGTCCGGCCTATTGTTGAAACCAAAGGAAAGGGAGGTTAGCAGTTGAAGGACTATCTAGGTGATAGAGAAGGTGTATACTCTTGGGGTGGAGAAGGCATGTGGGGAAGGAGAGTCTGTGGGCAGTGAGAATGAGTGGTTCCTGGGAGAGAATTCCTTCCTTGTGACTGGGTGTTTTCCCTGTAACTTCAGCCTAGCCTAGGATTCCTTGCCTTGGAATGGAGATTAGTCCTAGCTCGGGGGTGACCCACTGCTGAGCTGATGAGTAGTGTGGTCTAAGGCTGGGAGGTTCGTGGAAGGCCTTCACCTAGTTGGTGGAACTACTATTTTTTCCAAGATTGTACCAGATGATGTTTTAATTTATGTTTCTTCATGTCTGTGTATTTATAATTATCATATATTCTGCTGTGCATATGAATTAATGCTAATTCCATGTTTAAAATTATGATAGCATTAATGTTTAAGACTTACTCTGGGCTCTAAATGTGTTTCATTGCTTAAATGCATGTTGTTTTATAATCCAAGAGTGAGTGTTATATTTCCGTGATGTATGGTAACAGAAAGGTTGCTACAATTTGGTATCAGAGCGATAAAGCTAAGAAACAAAGTGGTGTTACAGGAATCTTCTTCCTAAGAACCATAGGTATCGTACTACTGAAAAACATATTTTCAATGGGAAAGAAGAGAACGGTTTAAAACCACGAAGAATGACACCTCAGCTATGGAGGTTGGAATATAGTATAAATTGTCAAGGTACTCAATTTCATAATGTATCATAGATCATGTAATGTTTTGAATGTTTATTTTAATCATTGAATTTATTTTACCATATTTGATAATTATTTTTGTGATTTCTTTTATGCTTCATGAAGGCCACAATCATCATGAAGGTATTAATAATGGGCTTGCACGAGGAATGAAATGTTATCCCTCTCAATTCATGAGATTTCCCTACTACGAGGAGCTCAAAATAGCTCATTTGTTTGATACAATGCATATCAGGAAGAATGTGTCTGAAACGTTATGGAAAATCATAGATGGTAGGAGGGACAAAGAAAAAAATGTCAAAATTTGTACTGACATTCAGGAAGCCAATCATACAATGCGAAGTGTGATATGATATTCAAATAGATCAGATGGAGTACTAGACTGAAATAACCTTCCCTGGCTATTAACAGAGCAACAAAGCAATGATGTAAAATAGGTCATTCAAAGAATTAAATTTCCCACGGGTTTTGCTTCAAACATAAATAATATCTTAACAAAGAAAGGTGAATTTGGTGGGGTAAAAACACATGATTGGCATACCTTCATTAAGGTAATAATTTTGGTATACATATTTATATATATTGTCCTTATACATCTTTTATTTTTATTTTTATTTTTCTTGTTTACTTTGGTCGAAACAAATAACGATTTATTTTTTTGTTACAGTATGTTCTATTGCTATCTCTCCAAAACGAATCTGACAACAACGTCAAACAAGTTATATATGATCTTGGAAAATACACAAGGTAATTAGTTGTGATTTATGTGCAAAATGTTCTTTCAAATTATTGTTGTACTTAATTACACGTGTTTTACTTGTAATGTAATATATTATATTATGTTATGTTGAAACATGTTATTTTCTTGTGGCATGATCTCATGTAGATGGTTGTCATTGAAATCAATCCATGAAGATGATATAAAGTATTGGAAGAGAGAAATTCCTTGTCTAATGTGTGAAATGAAAAAGTATATACCTCCAACATTTTTCAATGCACAAGAACATTACCTTATACACCAAGTTGAGGAGATTGAAATTTGAGCACCTGTTCACACAAGGTCAATGTGGATGGTGGAGAGGCACTTGAAATCATTGAAGGCGTTCGTTAGACAAAGAGCATGTTTGGAGGGTTCTATGGTGGAGGGATATGTAGTATATTGTTGGAAATACTAAAACAACTGANTAATCTTCCTTCAAGTGATCATCAACAATATACAACATATGGACAGTAAAAGTAAAGACCATCAGTCACACATAAAGTAAACATAGAGATAGATTTTCACGAGGAAACCCATAAAGGGAGAAAACCTCTTCTTCTTCGAAATGATAGGCAATCTTTTTCAGTTCAGTACATCATTTACAATTGAGCACCAACTCAATGTGAGGCTGCTACCTTTATTTTACAAGCTGCAACTTGTTTGAGAGCACCAACTCTCTGGTTTCTCTAGCACCCACTAGAAGGAAGCACCAACTCCCTGAATATTCCAGCACCACCTGGATGGAAGCACCAACTTCCTGAATGTTCCAGCACCAACTGGATGGAAGCACCAACTTCTAGTTACACAGGCTCCAACCTACATAACAGAGAACACTAGTTCTCCCTTGCACCTCCCTGCCACCCTAGTTTCTCTGGCTGCAACCAGATGGAAGCTACAACTTCATGTGTTCAACCTCCCACTTGAACCTTTGAGGACAATAGTCCTCCCAAGCACCTCCCTTCCACCCTAGAATATCAATGGCTAAATAAACATTCAACTTTACAGATAAATCAGTTCTTACCAGTCTTTCTTTGTTCTGTAAATCTGGTCTTCTGTACACTGTTCTGCTGCTCTTCTCTCCCTCTGTCTGTTCAGCAGGTATGATCTACATCAACTCTTGCTCTCATTTCGTTCTGTTATTCTTCTCTGCATTTTCTCTTTCTGTCATTCTGCTATTCTTCTGCTCTTTCTGTCATTCTGCTCTTATACTCAATCTCCTTCTGCGCATACTCTCCTCGTCTCTGTTCTTACAGTTTCATTCTTTTTCACTTACTGAACAACCAACTCGACACAGTCTATTTCATCTTCTTTTATACACACGAACAGGACGGTTCAACTTCCCAAATCCTTAGGCAAAATGTCGACAACTGTCTAAGCAACTGAAACGCCAACTGAAACGCTAACTGATTTGCAATCATGAGTCCGTTTTGCTATGATCTTCATCGAACCTGATCGATAGTCCATGATCTGGATAAATCAACCGTCCAGATCTTTTCGAGATCTCGCATCTCTCTGTTCCTTAGTTGGAGGTTCTCATCACTTCAAGTTGCGATAGGAGAAGCTTCGATATGGAGCTGGATCAACGGTCTAGAAGCTTGATGTATCGACGATCCAGATCCCTTCATGAATTCGCATCTCGCATTTCTTGTGATGAAGGGTCTCATCACTCCAGGTTGCGATTCGCGAAACTCCGATAAGGAGTTACATCAATGGTCCAAATCTGATCTTGATCTGACGGTCACAGTTACGTCGCGATTTCGCATATTGCAATATCGACATTATGTTCTTTGCCTTTCAAATTCCTGATTCGCGAAACTATGATAAGGAGTTAAATCAACGGTCCAGATCATTTCTTGATCTGACAGTTTAGATTCAATCGCTATTTCACATATCGCGAAATCACCATTATGTTTTTTGCCTTTCAAATACCTGATTCATGAAACTCCGATAAGGAGTTAAATCAACGGTCCAGATCACTTCTTGGTTCAATGGCTGTGATTGAATCGTGATATCACATATCGGGATTTCAAGGTTCTTGTTGCATTTGTTTCAAATCACGATTCACAAAACTCCGATACGGGCTATGATCAACGGTCTAGATTCATTCTCAATTCAATGGCTGTGATTGCATCGCGATATTGCATATCGCAAAATCGGGGTTCTTGAGGTCAAGTGATTTTTTCATTTCAAAGTCCCAATCCCCGATACTCCATGCAGAGGATCAACGGTCTAGATCTCATTCTTGATTCAATGGCTAAGATTGAATCGCGATATCGCATATCACGAAATTGGGGTTCTTGATGTCAAGTGTTCTTGTTACTTCAAGGTCCCAATCCTCGATACTGACTGGAATTAATGGTCCAGATCAAAGATTGATCTAATGGCTCAGATTTCATCACGATTTTTCATATTGTAATTGCGCCAACTTCTTCTTGCACTTTAAAGACCATGCAGATTCTCCTCGATCCAACGGTGGTCGAACCCTGTGCTCGGATCTAACGGCTGAGATCTGTCTCCCTCTTAAACGATCATAGATTCTTCTTCTCAAGAGATTCTTCTCAAACTTTTGCTCATTCGCTGCCTTCGATCATTCGCCGCCTTTGATAATTTCCTGCTTTCGATCATTCACCTCTCTGAACTTGTCTTTTGTTTGCCTGTCATCTTCACTGTTTCCATCAATGACAAGCATTCGCTGTCTGTTAACTGAATTTTCCAATCATTGTCTGTTAACTGAATTTGCCAACAATCTCCCCCTTTGGCATTGATGGTAACACAAGTACCCACATGTATTTAGATCTTACCCACATGTATTCATATCTTCTCTCCTTCTCTTTTCTCCGCCTTTGACATCAATGTCAAAGAAGAACCATTCTTCCCCTGATCTTGTTGCAAAACATACTCCCCCTGTCGTCTATAAACATCTAGGAAATACACCAGATATTCAATAAATACTCCCCCTGACTAGGTGAACATTTTAAACAAAAGAAATCATAACCCCCAGCTTTTGACGAAGATATCCAAAAGGGGTTGCTGCTAATGGTTTAGTAAAGATATCAACAATCTTTTCTGTAGAAGGTATATAATTCAGTTGAACAATTCTGTTTGTAACTTGTTCTCTGAGAAAATGGTACTTGATTGGAATATGCTTAGTCTTGGAATGAAGAACAGGATTCTTGGAGACACTAATAGCATTGGTGTTATCACATTGAATTGGAATAGGATCAGTGTAATTTATCTTCAGATCTACAAGAGTTTGTATCATCCATAAGATTTGTGTGCAGCAAGTAGCAGCAACAATGTATTCTGCCTCTGTAGTGGATAATGAAATATATCCTTGCTTCTTACTAAGCCATGCAACTAATGAGTTACCCAGGAAAAATGCTCCATTGGTTCTTTTTCTATCATCAACATAGTTTTCCTAGTCTACATCTAAATAAGCAGTTAACTGAAAATTCTGATTTCTAGGATACCACAGACCATAAGTCATTGTTCCCTTCAAGTATTTAAATATCCTTTTGACAGCTACTAAATGACTTTGTTTAGGGGCAGACTGAAAACGACCTACCATTCCAACAGCTTGCATTATATCAGGACGAGATGTTGTGATGTACAAAAGACTGCCTATCATAGAGAGATATGTTCTTTGATCAACATCAGGTGAGATATCATTTTTACTCAGCTTGCAACCAACCACCATAGGTGTGCTAACTGTAGAAGAATCTTCCATCTGAAATTTCTTCAACATCTCTTTCAAATATTTTTCTTGAGAAATAAAAATTCCTGCAGAGCTTTGTTTTACTTGTAAGCCAAGAAAATATCATAGTTCTCCTATCATGGACATTTCAAATTCTGTTTGCATAGAATTAGCAAACCACTAGACAGATGATTCATTAGTACAACCAAAAATAATATCATCTACATAAACCAAAACAACTAGTAAATTATCACCTTCAGACTTAATATAAAGGTTACTGTCAACAGTACCTTTCTTGAACCCTTTTTCTTGTAGAAATTTGTCCAATCTATAATACCAAGCTTGTGGTGCTTGTTTTAGTCCATATAAGGCCTTCTTCAGCTTACAAACATAATTAGGATTGCCTGTCAATGAGAATCCTTCAGGTTGCTCCATATATACTTCTTCCTCTAGATCTCCATTAAGAAACGCTAACTTAACATCCATCTGATAAACTTTGAAATTCTTATGACAAGAATAAGCAAGAAACATTCTGATAGCTTCCAATCTTGCCACTGGTGCAAAAGTTTCATCAAAGTCCTGACCTTCAACTTGAGCATATCCTTTACAGACCAATCTGGCTTTATTTCTGACAACTTGTCCTTTTTCATTCATTTTATTCTTGAATACCCATTTGGAACCTATTACATTCTTGTCTTCAGGTCTAGGGACCAGCTCCCGAGTATTGTTCTTATCAATCTGATCAAGCTCTTCATTCATTGCTCTAATCCAATTATCTTCTTGGCTATCTTCCTCAAAGTTTTTAGGTTCAGCCATAGATAAAAAAGCAACATGAGATTGTTCTTAGTTTTTAATCAATTTCCTCCTTGTTTGAACTCCTTCATTTATATCTCTAATTATCTGATTTTCAGGATGATTCTTTCTAATAATTCTGAGAGGAGATTTTGCTTCTTTTTGTTGACTTGTATCAGTTTGAATGTTTGTATCTTCATATGATCCAGACTCTTCTCTTTCTGATCCGTGGACCTATTCATCTTCATATTCAACTGTATCTTCTGTTCTTGGTTCATTACTGCTTATATTTCTCACTGGAATTTCTTCATCAACTTTTACATCTATACAATCAACTAGTTTATGCATTCTTTTATTGTAGCATCTGTAACCTTTACTGTTTGTAGCATAACCCAAGAAAATACCTTCATCAGCCCGATCATCATATTTTTCAATATCTTCATCATTGTTTTCGATATAACATTTACTACCAAAAACTTTGAAATGTTTGATTGAAGCAGGTCTTCCAAACCAAAGTTCATAAGGGGTCTTGTCACTATGTGGTCTGAGATGAGCTTTGTTAAGGATATGAACAGCTGTATGAATTGCTTCCACCCAATATGTCTGAGGTATGTTCTTTGCATTCATCATTGATCTTGCCATTTGTTGTACTGACTTATTATGCCTCTCAACAACTCTGTTTTGCTGTGGAGTCCTTGGAATTGTGTATTCTCTTTTGATCCCATTTTTATCAAAGAATTCTTTGAAGTTTCTAGAACTGAACTCTCCTCCTCTATCAGACCTTAATTCCTTTAACCTTTTTCCCGTTTGATTCTCAGTCAAAGCCTTAAACACATTGAATTTTTCAAGTGCTTCAGATTTTTCTTTCAAAAAGGCAACCCAAGTTAGTCTAGAATAGTCGTCAATAATCAACATAAAGTAATTTTCTTTTCCTGTACCTTCTTTACTTGATGGTCCACATAGATCCATATGTACTAACTGAAGAGGTTTTTCTGTTGAAGGAAAATTTTTCGATTTGAATTGAGTGCGAGTAAGCTTTCCTATCTGATAGGGCTTACAGACAGAGTCATATGGCTTTGATATCTTCGGAAGATCTTTTACTGCCCCATTGTTTTTGAGCTTGATTATGTGATCAAAATTTAGGTGACCAAGTCTCCTATGCCACAACCAACTTTCATCATATTTGCTTAAGTTGCATTATTCTTCTTCTTCTTCTTTTAAAACATAGACATTGTTTTTTGTTCTTATACCTTTTGCAACTAGCTTACCTGAATCCACAGATTTGATTTTACTGTCTTTAGAGGTAAAAACAACTTCACACCCTTGGTCACAGACTTGACTGACACTAAGTAGATTATGTTTCAAATTCTCTACAAGCAGCACATCTTGATCTTTTCTTTTTCCATTACTCAAAGTTACAATTCCTTTACCTTTNAATTCTCTACAAGCATCACATCTTGATCTTTTCTTTTTCCATTACTCAAAGTTACAATTCCTTTACCTTTCACCTTTCTTGGTGCATCATTTCCAAAAGTTACATTCCCTGATTTGCTATCACTTAGAGTTAGAAACTTACTTCTCTCTCCAGTCATGTGTTTGGAGCATCCACTGTCAATATACCAGGGATTCATTTTCCTTTGAGCTGATAGCACTAGTCCACACTTGTCATCTACTTTCTTCTTCCAAACCTTGACATTTTCAGCAGTGGAGTTCAAGTCTGGATTGTAGTTCTTTAAATGACAGACTGCAACTTTATGTCCATAATTATGACAGTTGTAACACTTTGATTCGCCAAATAAAGGATCATAACAATTGTTATTCTTATAATTGTTATTGTGTCTCACCTGTGTCCTTCTACCATCCATCTCATGATTTATAGTCCGTGGTTGTTTGTTGCTTGGATGTCTCAATATTTGTTGTGGAAGATAGTTATTTATTGAGTATCTTGATTGTTCATATCTAAATCTTATAGAACAATTTATAGCTTTGTGACCAAAATTAGAGCAGAAAAAACAATAACCATAGAAGAAATTTTTGTACCTTGAAAAAGTCTGTCTTCTTTGAGGAGGTCGATTTCTTTCATGCCGATAAACTTTCTAGTCTACAAATTCTATTCTGGGGTTTTTCCTTTCATTTCTTCTTGATGGATGATTTTCTTTCTTTGTTTCTGCAGAGTGACTGTTGTCAATGTTTTAGGATTTGACAAACTTGATAGATTCTGTGTTACTTGGATGATCACTACTTGATCCTTCTTCATATCCCAATCCAGCTTTCAGCTTTGAATTTCATTGCTAATTTAGAATGGAGATTAATTCTTCTGATGCTTTTATACTTGGCATATTTTGATGATACAGTCCTTTGAATTTCTCCATTTCTTTTCTAGTCTTTACTATTTCTTCTTCTAGGGCTTCACACCTGAGTTTCTTCTCTGACATTTTTTGTTTCAGTATGTCTTCTATCTTCTTTTCCTCTTCTAATTCCACTTTCAGCAGAGAAAAATCTTCATCGGGTTTTTTACTGTCTTTTTCAAACTGTGTTAACAATTGTTTTAGCTTTATGTTTTTAGATCTGAGTCTATCAATTTCTTCCAGTGCGCTGATTAGTTCTCCTTCCAAATCCACCACAGCTTCTTCCTCATTATCATCACTCCATGTGCTTTTATTATCATGATCCTCTTTGGCCATAAGTACGAAGTCATTTTCCTTATCTTCACTAGATGAGTCACTATCGGTGTCTTCTGAGGAATTGTCATTATTTGCAACCAAACTTTTCTTCTTATTATATTTCTTGTACTTGTACTTCTTTTCATCATCAGAGTTCTGGTCCTTTTTCTGATAGGGACACTTAGAAGCAAAATGACCTATCTTACCACAGTTAAAGCATTTGAAGGGCAACTTGCCTTGATATTTTCCTGATCCTTTCTTTAACCTTCTCACAAATTTTGCCTCAATATCATCTAATTCTGAATCAGTATTCTTGTTTGCTTTAAAAGATGCTTCTCTAGTACTAGATTTATCTTTGTTAATTCTCATTTCATATGTAGTTAAAGTTCCTAGAAGTTGATCAATGGACAGAGTTTTGAGATCATTTAATTCTTCTATTGCAGAAACTTTTGGATTAAATTTATCAGGCAGAGATCTTAAAATCTTCTGAACTAAGAGTGAGTCATCAAACGTCTCACCTAGACCCTTCATGGCATTTACAAGTTCTTCAACTCTTAAAAAATACTTGCTAATTGTTTCATCTTCATTCATATTTAGTTGTTCAAATTTCAATCTGTATGTTTGAAGTTTGGCCTCTTTTACTTTCTCATTTCCTTCATAACTGTTAATAAGTTTATCCCACATTGCTTTGGCAGTATCAATATGCATCACCTTTACAAACTCAGCTTCAGCAATTCCATTCAAGATAGCATTCATCCCCTTAGCGTTAAAACTAAACTCTAACTTATCATCCTTGTTGGCTAGCACAACAGGCTTTGTATATCCAGTCTCTACTACATCCCAAACA
>JASDQU010227648.1:0-14942 GCA_032191745.1 Picea mariana | reverse complement strand
TGTTGCTAGTAGTATTTACTGAATGCAACCCTCTCCTTATATTTGGGTAGTGCATGGGATGGTCGACCCCTTTGGTGGACCCACCACCAAACCCTCTCCTTATATTTCAGTAACGCATGGGATGGTCGGCCACTTTGGTGGACCCATCACCAAAATTAAAAAATGATGAATGGTTAGTGAGTTGAAGTCATGTGCAAGATTTCATAGCGTGTTAGATCATGTGCTAATAGAGTAAGTTAACTAGGGAGCAATCGTCCCTCTTTTCAAGAAAAAAAATAGGCCTGAATCATGTCAAATTTTCAAGGGTAGCTTGAGTTTGGCATGGATCAAAGTTCCATGCATTTCAAATACTTACCCTAGGGGTTTTACCCCATTTTAAACCAACCCAGATGCTCAAAAAATCAATAACACTTCTAGATCAATCCCAAATTCAAAACTGCCCACTCCATATGTTAATGGTCTTTTGGAGGAGAGAAATTCAAACATTTATTGAAAATGAAAATGTTATGCTTTATTTTCAAATAAAATAATGATATAATAATAATAATATTATTATTTTAAAATATTTATTGAAAATGAAAATGGTATGTTTTATCTTCAAATAAAATAATGATATAATAATAATAATAATAATTTTATTTTAAAATTAAGTTGAGTTAAACATCATATTGGTTTATGAAATTTTTTTGCTTATGGAATAAGATACTATTTTCACACAAAGATTTAATTATTAAAGTTTATAAACCTATGCATATACTACTCTCTAGATTTCAATATAATCAATAAGAAAAAAACTCATTATATACATCCATCCTTGTTTGAAATATAGGAATTATTTATATAACGCATAGTACTACATATTAATTTAGAATGGTTTTTTAACTTTATAACATAGTAATTCAAAAATTTTAATTAAAAAAATATTAAAGCTTATACCATAATAATACACATTAATTATTTACCTAGTAATAAAGCACATTAATTTTTTTTTGTATAATAAAGTATATTAATCTTAATCAAATCAAATACAACGTAAATTAACATAAATTACAAATTCTTTTTAAATACAAAAACAACTGTAACGAGATAACAAGATCATGGCATAAGGAATTAGTTCAACCATGTATCTATTTTCACTCTGAAATAATGATCTAAAAAGAATGGTGACATCAAAGTAATATCATGTATCATTTTGAATCAAGCTACGATTCAAATCTAATGTGAGATTAGTGACCCTCGGTGCACAATCCCTTCAATGTGAAGATAGATGATAAAATTGTGACTTATGTCGCATCGCACACAACTACCAACAAACCTACCAATTGTGACTTATGTCGCATTGCACACAACTACCAACTACTAATATGTCGCTGAAATATTGAGATTGTTGGTTTCTTCTCTTGGTTCTTTACTTATTCTTAGGATGACCTGGGTTTGGATCTCAACAGGTTTCCAAAAAAACACTCAAAAACCATCGTCCCTCCTGGTAAGCTAGAAGGAAACGCCAAGCACAGGGTGCACAGTGAAGTCTCACCGGAGATAACTTTTATGAGTGATTGCAATACTTAGTTATTTGCAATCTAGGAATGAGTTGGGATATGTGGTTGTGTTATTTCTTCCTTGTGCATCATCTTTGTTAATCATTCAAGTACTTCTATGATTTATTCATCTTTAAACCTATACATGCATGTTGATATTGCTACTTTAACCATTCATTCATAAGCTAATGATGGTCGACCCAATTCATAAGCTGATTTATTCATTACTTTAATCATTTACTGAATGAAACCCTCTCCTTATATTTGGATAACGCATGGGATGGTCACCCCCTTTGGTGGACCCACCACCAAACCCTCTCCTTATATTTCGGTAATGCATGGAATGGTCGGCCACTTTGGTGGACCCATCACCAAAATTAAAAAATGATGAATGGTTAGTGAGTTGAAGTCATGTGCAAGATTTCATAGCATGTTATATCATGTGCTAATGGAGTAAGTTAACTAGGAAGCAATGTTCGCTCTTTTCAGTCAAAAAAATGGGCCTGAATCATGTCAGATTTTTAGGGGTATCTTGATTTTGGCATGGATCAAAGTTTCATGCATTTCAAATCCTTACCCCAAGGGTTTAACCCCATTTTAAACTAACCCAAATGCTTAGAAAATCAATCAGACTTCTAGATCAATCCCAATTTCAAAATTGCCCACTCCATGTGTTAATGTTAATGATTCTGGAGGAGAGCAATTCAAACATTTATTGAAAATGAAAATATTATCTTTATTTTCAAATAAAATAATGATATAATAATAATAATTATTTAATTTTAAAATATTTATTGAAAATGAAAATGTTATGCTTTATTTTCAAATAAAATAATGATATAATAATAATAATAATTTTATTTTAAAATTAAGTTGAGTTAAACATCATATTGGTTTATGGATTTTTTTTGCTTATGGGATAAGATACTATTTTCACACAAAGATATAATTATTAAAGTTTATAAACCTATACATATACTACTCTCTAGATTCCAATATAATCAATAAGAAAAAAACTCATTATATACATCCATGTTTCAAATAGAGGAATGATTTATATAATGCATAGTACTACATATTAATTAGAATGTTTTTTTAACTTTATAACATAGTAATTCAACATTTTTAATTAAAAAAAAAATAAAGATTATAACATAATAATACACATTAACTAGTAATCAAGCACAATAATTTTTTTTTGCATAATTAAGTACATTAATCTTAATCAAATCAAATACAAAATTACAAATTCATTTTAAATAGAAAAACAACTTTAACGAGATAACAAGATCATGGCACAAGGAATTAGCTCAACCATACATCTATTGCCAATCTAAACTAACGATCTAGAAAGAATGGTGACATCAAAGTAATGCCATGTATCATTTTTAATCAACCTACGATTCAAATCAAATATTAGATTAGTGACACTAGGTGCACAATCCCTTCAATGTGAATATAGTTGATAAAATTGTGACTTATGTTGCATTGCACACAACTACCAACTACCAAATGTGACTTATGCTGCATTGTACACAACTACCAACTACCAATATGTCGTTGAAATATTGAGATTGATGTTTTCTTCTCTTGGTTCTTTACTTCTTCTTGGGATGACCTAGGTTCAGATCTCAACAAGTTTCCAACAAAACACTCAAAAACTATCGGCCCTCCTGGTAAGCCAGAAGGAAATGCCATGCACTAGGTGCACAGTGCAGTCTCACCTGAGATAATGTTTATGGCTGATTGCAATACTAAGCTATTTGTAGTCTAGGAATGAGCTGGGATATGTGACTGCGTTCTTTCTTCCTTATGCATCATCCTTGTTAATCATTCAAATACTTCTATGATTTATTCATCTTTAAACCTATACATGCATCTTTATATTGCTACTTTAATCATTCATTCATAAGCTAATGATCAACAAAAAGTAAACATTCATTAAAAATCACATAGAACACAAGGTTTACCATAGTTCACCCTCTCCTCGGGGTACATCCATAAATATCTGGCTTCTCTTCTCTTTTATTTGTTCTGCTGCAAAAGCTTGCATTGCGCCCATTACATATTTAGTACTACAATCACAATTGAGGGTAAGAACCCTGTATGAGGATGACTAGATCACACCATGCTCCTTAGTTAGTTCCCTACCCACCTCCAAGTTAGTCGTGTCCGCGCAGGATTTGGATCACACTTCTTGCATTATGTTGGCTTGGAGTCCGTGTAATGCCTTGTTGGGTATCTATGGAATGACTATCTCAAATTGCTCAATTTCCCCCATGGGTTTATGTGCAGTCTCTCGATCCATTCTGATCATTTGGAAAGTGACTATGAATGTCTCCCTTCCTTTCACTACCAACTGTACTCTCTCCTCTCCTTCTTTCTTCGTAGTGGGTCGCTATGTCTTATCACGTCATTGCGCTATGGCCTGTGGTAATTCTTGACTCCGTAATTGTTGTAGAGTGCCATGATCTATTATGTTTGTGCCTCTACAATACAGACCACCACTTCCTCCTTGTCTTCGAACTTGTCCACAACGAATTCAACATCATCCTCTGTCAGGGTGATTATTAGGTATTTTGAGGTATGCTTCCTCTTTTTTCACGTCTCATCTACCTGCATTGTCTTCCTTTTCTTCTTTCAGGGTTGTGCTCCACTACTTGTAAATTGTACCCTTTCTTCACTAGTATGTGATGTGTCCCCCTTTCTGGCATCCTCCTGACTTTTTGTCCTAGGCATTGTTAGAATATAGAAGATGGTGTGCTCATTTTACCATTGATGATACCTTCGTCACCCAACCATAGGCCGAAGCCTCCCTCCGAGCACCTTAACCTTGACTGAGAATTACTTCGAAAGCAAACCCTAGACTAGATAGCCAAACAAAGGGTAGCGCACCTTTCCCCAAGGATAGTACAACATAAAATACTGATTAGATAGTCCAAACCCTCACCAATAGATAGTCCAAGCCAATACTGAAACTAGTTGTTGCTGCAGCTGCACTTGTAGTCCTCCTCCACATGTATGCACCAAACTGGAGCTGCAGTGCGCACCAAAATTGGGAACTGCAATTCTGAGATGCTTTCAAATGAGAATTGGCACCCTGTATTTATAGTGGTTCTGCCAGTTTTGCTAGGGCCGACTTCTCCTTATGGATATGTGTATGTTCAATATATTATTATTAATTCTGGCCGACTTCTTCTCTTGGAGGCTAATAACCTAATATAAATTATCTTCTTTAGATGACAAGGCTTCTAGGGTTATTATCCAACTCATTAGGGTTTCTCTTGCTTTCTGAAGTCTTCTATTCTTGTCAGGTTCACACATGGGGGTAAATACCTCCTGCAGCTACCATAATATTAACAGTCCCTCCTAGCTAGAGAGGTATTTATAGGTAATGGACTTGAGCAAAAAATATACCATTTACATAGTAGCATCAGTATAGTCATCTAGACTATTTCATGACTAGATCATGAGCATCACCATCACCATCAGCTGCATCATCTCTCAAAACCATGCTTCATCAAAGTAATTAGACATGATACTAGATAAGTCACTCTCACCATAGAGTGATACAAGAGGAGTAAAGGCTCTGAACTGTTTTCCATCTGGAAAATATTTGTTCATCATTCATCTGAATGATCATTATCTCTAATAAACTACTGATAGTCTTCAAGGCAATTTAGAACAAGAATAGAGCACAACTATGTCTATTCATAGTAGTACATAACTACAATCCAGTGGTTCACTACCACATCAAGTAACACACAAGTACTTGATCAGCAACGTATGGTTGCGAACAGTGAAACATATTCACCAGAGTAGTCCTCATCTACTGTCATATAGTCTTCATAATAGACATATGATAGCATCCTGCATAGAAACAATGTTATGATATAAACTGATTTGTCTGGGCTAATATTTCACTCACATCTGTGAGCTCTGAAAGAATATCTGCCATAGTAGTCTTCATCTACTATCATATAATATTCATAACAAACATCTGATAAAAATCTACAGAAAAACAATGCTATGATATAGATTGAATTATCTGGGCCAATCTTTCACTCACATCTGTGAGCTCTGAAAGAATATCTGCCTCATGAATAGTGGAACATATCCACCACAATAGTATATCTCTACTGTCTGAAGACATGTAGTCTCCATAACAATCATTTGATGCCATCCTGCATAGAAAAATATTGTTAAAGATAAACTGAATCATCTGGGCCAATCTTTCACTCATGTTTGTGAGATCTGAAAGAATATATTCCCTCATCAACAATGGGCTATCTGCCCTATTCTTCACAAACAAGGAAGAAGGATTGTCTCTAATTTTTGAGCCTGGACCATTTCTCACCCTGGGCCATTCTTTCTACACTAATCAAAGTGCACCCTGGACAGACTGTATAAAACCTAAGAAATGTTTGGACCATTCCCCATCTTGGGCCATTCCTCCTACACTAATGAAAGTGCACCCTAGAGAGAATGTATAAACCCTAAGGAATGATTGTGCCTAATTGCTGAGCCTGGACTATTCCTCACCCTGGGCCATTCCTCCTACACTTATCAAAGTGCACCCTGGAGAGAATGTATAACCCTAAGGAATAACTGTCTAGACCATTCCCCACCCTGGTCCATTCTTTTGACACTAAACAAAGTGTAACCTAGAGAGAATGAGTCTGCCCTAAGGAATGTTTTTCCTACATCAACCTCCAAAATGGACCATTCTTCGAAACTGATCACAACTGTAAACTTCGAAAGAATGACTGCCCGACAAGGTGGATCATTCTACTTGACCACTACTCAGAGTGACTGCCAAGAAGAATGATTGTCCTATACCACTCCCCATGTTAACCACAATGGGAAGTCGTTGTCTATGATACATCAACAATTAGTATGCTTCCCATGTTAACTACAATGGGAAGTTACTGTCCATCAGAAATCTCAATCCACTTTTCGAATAGGAAAGCATCTGTCCAATCTAGACTATTTTTCAATTACAAAGATAAATAATATTTTTAGTGTTCTCACCTGACTTGGAGAGTCATTTATTCCTTTTCCAATAAGAAGGAAGTTGTTTCCATCTTGAGTACGCAAACTCATTTATCTTGGATAGAAGCTTTACCAAAATGTTTGCTTATCTGCTTATCTGTGGAGATATGTTGGAGAAATCATTTTCTCCTTTATGGATTTTATCATGGATAATGTAATGCTTGTACTTTAATATGGAACACTTGTGAAGGCTTCATGTAGATCTGAAAAATAAAGTATATCATAGTTGGAGAACTGGAACATATCCATGTGGCACTTCTTCTTTCATTATGAGATCTGATTTACTGAGTAGTCATCTTGATGTTATAGGAAATATTCACCACTCTTCTGCTATGCACTTGAGGTTCTCCACCTAGTTGTCTTCTTCTTATCTGCATACAGGAGTCTCTTTCTGGTATGTCTCAAAGTCTTGAGATTTCTCTTCATATGCTCTTTATTCAATTTCTCTAGAGAAAATTCTTTGCATTTATCTGATGTAGAACTCCAACTCATGGATGTTGTAGATGATATAGTGACTCATGCAGTGATATGTCTATTGTACTAGAACAAGTAATCATCATAGTCTTCTCCTTCCATCTGGGAGAACCTCTGGTTCTGGATCTTGCAATGCTTTCATTCATAAGTCTTCTATACATTGTTCTTCATCGCGACCTCAAGTTCTTCTGCTTGATTGCTTTTATTGAGTTCATATTAGGTTGGTAATCTTGTGATTCTTGATACAATGACTGGTTGTTCTGGTTTTTCTTTCTTTCTTGGAATCTTCATGTTTTTCTTTAGTTCTTGGGTTCATGCAGTTTCTTGTAGAGTCCATGTTCTAGATATTCCACTTCTTTATTTCATCATAGGATCACGGATTTGGATGGACAACCAAGAATACTTTAAGGCTTTTCTTCGAAGAGGTCTTCTTCTGCTGTTGAGCTGAACACATATTGCCTTTTCATGGATGCTATCATGGATATATATTTTATCATCTTCAATGGATCATAGGATTAGTTCCCTCCTAACTCTTGCTTCATGTAAGAGTGCATATAATCGGCTCCCTCCATCTAACAGATTCCATGCTTCCATCTGCATCCTTATTGTCTTCTGCAATGTATAATTTGCTTTCTTACTTTCGTCTTGTTGTCTTTCTTCAATACGTCATGAGTCCTTTTCCAATTTTCTCTTGATTGGTGACTTCTTTCTGTCTTTTCTTCTTCTAAGTCTTATCATGATTGATTTGTCTTAATGGTTTCCTCATGATTTGTATTTCATCCTTTCATGTGTATTATCTAATGATATCCATTTTCATCTTGTTTGTTCTTCCATAGGTATAGTTCTTCTTGGAACACATTATCTTCCAAGAGATAGATATACAATATATGTATAGAGAAGATGCAAACAAGATATATATACGAGAAATGAGAGGAGTGTTGTTACCTCTCAGTAAAAGAAGTCTCTTCCATCCTGCTTAGTCTTCTTTGTAGGTTCCTTTTCTTCGGCAATCGATGCTTGGTGTTTCTCCTTCCTTTTCTTTAGCTTGGGACACTGATTCCTGTAGCGACCGTACTTTTGACAGTTGAAGCACTGTATTTCTGAAATGTCTTTTCTTTGTTTTGGCTTCCTTCTTGAATCGAACTTTCTTTTGTCCCTGAAGTTCTTGAATCTTGTTGTGAAGGCTTGATCATCATACTTCTTTTGGGGTTTCTCTTTTCCATTGATCCTTGATTCTTCTTGAGCACAGCAAGTCCAAAGTTCTTCAAATGTCGGGTACTCCTTCCTTGTTTTCATGCTTGCAGAAAATGCATCCCATGTCTTGGGAAGACCATTGAGTACTATGTTCACCAATTTCTTTCTTTGAAGTGATCTCTTCAATAGCTTGTAGTTGATGTCTTAACTGAGAGATCCTTACAAAGCATGATGTTATGTTGTCGTCATCATTCGTCTTCATGTCACAGAGCTCATTCTTCAGACTCATAACTTGTCCAATGTTTCTGACTGAGAAGAGATTTGTTAGAGCATCATACATCTTCTTTGATGAGTCAAGATGGGAGATGTAGGGTATTAAGTGGTCTTTTATGGACTCCACTATGATACTCATGTCATTGATGTCAACATATTTGAACTTCTCCATAGCTACAACGTTTTGTGGTTCCTTCTCTTCTCCTTCTTCAAATTCTAGCTTCATGATCTTTCCTTTCATAATATTCAGTAATTTATTATTAGCAAGGATGAGGTCAATCCTTGTCTTCCATGCTTTGAAGTTAGAGGCTCCATCTAACTTGTTCTCAAACTTCATAGAGTTCATCATGACTACTTGACTTGGTCAAACCCTAAATTTGACCAGAAATCCAAACTTCACATCTTGGCCTTCTGAGAGTACCAAGAGATGTGCTGGGCTAGGGTGCACTGATCTATCCATAGATTAGTTCAATATCGTCACTTAAGGTGCCTCGACAAGAGGTTTAGGGTTTCTACAACTGCTTCTGCTAGTAGCCCTAGCTGCAGTGCTTTTGGAAAATACTCCGGCTAGTAACCCTAGCGACAATTACTCAACGAACTCAATGTCTAGTGGCTATGTTTACTTCCAACGTTTTAGGGTGAATGAAGGGGTGTGGGACCATAACCTGTTAGAATATAGAAGATGGTGTGCTCATTTTACCATTGATGATACCTTCATCACCCAACCATAGGCCGAAGCCTCCCTCCGAGCACCTTAATCTTGACTGAGAATTCCTCTGGAAGAAAACCTTAGACTAGATAGCCAAACAAAGGGTAGTGCACCTTTCCCCAAGGATAGCGCAACACAAAAGACTAATCAGATAGTCCAAACCCTCACCAATAGATAGTCCAAGCCAATACGCAAACTAGTTGCTACTGCAGCTGCACTTGTAGTCTTCCTCCACACGTGCGCACCAAACTGGAGTTGTAGTGCACACCAAAACTGGGAACTACAATTCTAAGATGGTGTCAAATGAGAACTGGCACCCTGTATTTATAGTGGTTCTGTCAGTTTTGTTGGGGCTGACTTCTCCTTCTAGATATGTGCCTGTTCAGTATATTATTATTAATTCTGGCTGACTTCTTCTCTTGGAGGCTAATAACCTAATATAAATTATATTCTTGAGCCGACAAGGCTTCTAGGGTTATTAGCCAACTTATTAGGGTTTCTCTTGCTTCCCGGAATCTTTTATTCTTGTCAGGTTCACACGTGGGGGTAAATACCTCCCGTAGCTACCATAATATTAACAATAGCAACCGATCAAAACAGGCCATTCAGGCTCTAAACACACACAAGAGAGAAGATTGATCTTCAACAGTGAATATCTAACCTCCTCCTCTAGATCAACGGTTTCGTGTCATTCAAGACTTCAAAGACATGATGAAAAGGTGTTTTTTCATGGAGTCCCTAACTCCAATGCTAATAGATATCAACGTCTTCTCCATCTCCTAGATTGACGGTCCTCACAAGATTTTGGACCACCCCGACCATTCTACCTTTAACAGTGGGGGGGGTCTGAAATGGTGGTTTCCTTGTGCTCGGNTACTACCTATCCTGCCCCCTTTGGAATCCTACTGCATCACATCTCGATACCACTCCTCTCACTGCACATCATATCCCCCACGTATCTCTCCCACCTCTCACTACATTACACCTTTCTTCCACCACCTGATACCATCCACTTATCGGAATCTAACTTGCCTATCACCTCATCACCACCACTCTGCTCCACGTAATCCACATCTGCTCATATCATCCCCTATTGGATGCTTGACTTCATGTTTCTTTCTAGGACAGCTAGGTTGATGATCTTTCCAACAAAGATTTTCGAAAGTACAAATGGTAGTTTATAAGTCGAAATGAAGTGGACTTAATGGTTGAGAGCTCAGACATAGACATAGGGTTATGTCTCGGTTTCAGTTACAGATGGCTCCATAAATTCAATGAAAAGGAAGTTCAAGTGGAGATCTTCCCATGTACCCAATTAACCGCCAGAAGCATCAAACAACTCGCAGGAATGCCAGGGTTCGATACATAAATTTGTTCTGTCACTGCTAGTTTTTCTTCCAATTAGAGTTCATCCAGCACATGCATTAGTTCAGTCTTAGAGACAGTAGCAGTTTTTAGTTAATCAACTCCAAAATCATTTTAGATTAAATTAATAAGTGGTTTTCTCTAGGTGATAAGAACCACTCTATTGATTAACTCTAGTGGGAAGTATACATGTTGTACTCCATGCAATGTTTTAGTTAAATCAATAGTTTTTTATAGAAACAATTATCTAGAGTTAAGTCTCAATCCCATATGGACGAGAACCTCTAAAACTCGAGTCATGCCATATTTGAATCCCTTGTGGCCTAGATCGACATGTGATGCATGTATTCCTTGAACCTGGCTATCCCTTCAGTTTCCTGGAATACCTCCATAGGAATGCGCCACACATTGGTTGTGCATTGTTGTATTTCTTCTAGCAACATCGAAAATACTATGTTATTTTCTTGCTCATTTTTATTTTCCTTGGCCTACCAAAGGGACTCATATTTGGCCACATAGCATTTTCCTTTCCTATCTAGGAAGGATGAAAAATTTGGCTTTTGCCACTCTGGCAAGGCTATAAGAATGATGAGCCAAGAATAATGGAACTCATTTCCATTATCCTATGCATATCTCCAATCAACCAAGAATTGGTTCAAGAGGTACAGTTCCCAACTGAACATCACTCATTTTGCGCACTACGTGAATACTACTATGACTCCTGCTGGAGTTTCTTCTTTCCTACATTTCCTCAACATCTTGCAAGACATAAGATTTCTCCTGAACCTTGTCACATTTCCATTAATGTCCTTGAGAACAATGCCCGTGTTTCCTCTATTGGTGCCAAGTTTCTCTTTTACCATCTCAAACATTTCCTTCTCACCCACCTCGTTATCCAAGTACTCCTTGGGATTTGCACCGAGTGTAGGTAATCTTGTAATCTTGATGATCAATGATACATTCAGTTGTATCGGCCTATCCATCCATAGGATGTCACCATGTACCCAAGATAATAAATGGTTGACGTAGTTTTTACAATGCCCGAAGTGTGGTATATCAAACACACTCATTATTATGAAGTTATACAACCACAGTATCCACTGTGTGGGATCCATTATAGGTTTACCTAGGGGTCCAATTTCCCTTGTGTTTTCTAAGTAGGTTTCTTCAGCAAAATCTGGGAACACAGTTACCATTGTGTCTAGGAGATATGGGAGTGTGATGTCTATGGCATACTGCGTCTTTCTTTTCTTACCGACAACACATGGGCCAACCTCTGTTCTTTTTACATCCTCTTCTTCCCTGTCAGATTCTTGCCGATCGGTGATGTCCTCGACCAACACCTCTTATTCATTGTGGACCTATTGTAGACCCATATTTTCATTAGGTTTAGCAAGTGTTTCAGGATTAGGGTTTGGGATACCATTTCGAGAAACTCTACCCTACTTCCCCTTGCAGTGCTATCGATTTTTCCTCTTCAACCCGTGTCAGGTTGATTGACCTTGTGTCTAAAGTAATGTCATATTCAAGCTCGACCATGTTCTTGATCTCTCTCATACTTTTCTTGCTCCTTTGGCCTTGTTGAGTAACTCGTACGTACTGGCATCGAGCGCCAAAATTTGGTGGTGTCATATTTTATCCAACTCACACACTCACTTGCTTCTTCACACAATTATAGCTAGGGTACACACTTGTATCTCACTCTATGCTAAAAAAATAACTAAATGTTGAACTAAAGTATGATTTCTGCACTTTATATACCCGGTCATAATTGTTTTCACTTTTTGCGTGCACTTCCTTCTCACTGTCTTTTGATATTGTTACAGTAATTTTTGCGTGCGACTTTTTTCCCAATTTACTGTTGTTTAGTCAACTTTTTCCTCTTTTTGTGTTTTTATTC
This sequence comes from Picea mariana, assembly GCA_032191745.1. Classification (NCBI taxonomy): domain Eukaryota; kingdom Viridiplantae; phylum Streptophyta; class Pinopsida; order Pinales; family Pinaceae; genus Picea; species Picea mariana. The sequence continues at coordinate 2,437 of JASDQU010227648.1, read as the reverse complement.
TTTTTCTATTTTTGTGTTCCTTTATCTTCTTTTTATTTCTTTTTATCGATTTTCTTTCCTAATATATACTATAGTACACTATATACATGGTTTTCTTACTACGTTGTAACTTTTAAGGTTTAGTAGGTCGATTGTCCCAATACAGTTTCAGTCAACTACCGTTGAATGTTGTTACCTAGGTATGCACCCCTGCTCTCTTCTATCTCTCACCCTATCCATCCATCAATGTTGAGCTTTGTTTTTGATTTCTTATCCTATTCCCCATTTTTTTTTTTTCATGGCCCCCATTTGGCTTTGTGTATTTCCACCATCATTGTGTTTCTTAACTGAGGAACCAATGTTCTAGTTTGAATTTGGAATACTCGTCATCATAAGTGGTAACTAACTAAGCATCCAATAGGTACAGCTAGCTTTTGCGTGCGCAGGAGACGTCCGGGTTTGACACATCCAATGGACAGCTCAGTAAGAGTCAACAAAATTAGCAACCAATCAAAACAAGCCATTCAGGCTATAACGCACACAAGTGATATGATTGATCTTCAACGGTGAATATCTGGCCTCCTCCTCTAGATCAACGGTTCTGTGTCATTTGGTACTTCAAAGACATGATGAAAAGGTGTTTTTTCCCGAGCACCTAACTCCAATGCTAATCACCATCGACAACTTCTCCATCTCCTAGATTGATGGTCCTCACATGATTTCGGGCTGCCCCAACCATTCTACCTTTAATGGTGGGGAGGGGGGGTCTAAAATGGTGGTTTCCCCATGCTCGGGCCCACCTAATGTGGCACCTCCTCATGGTTTCAGACACCCCCCTCTCTAATCTGCTTACTTCATACCCAACCCCTCCAGAATCCTATCATATTACATCCCTATACTGCTCCTCTCACTGCACGTCATCTATCCTCCTCTCAAACCCTTGTCTCCCCCGTGTATCTCTCCCACCTCTCACTACTTTACACCTTTCTTCCACCACTCGATACCATCCAATTCTCAGCATATAACCCTCCTATCTCCATGTCACCTCAACTCACCTCCACTTAATCCACATCCACTCATATCATCCCCTATTGGACGCTTGACACCACGTCTCCTTCCACAACCGCTGGGTCGACGATATATCCAGCAAATCTTTTTGAAAGTACAAATGGTAGTTGTTGAGTTGAAATGAAGTGCACTTAACAACTAAGAGCTTAGACACAGACATAGGGTTATGTCTCGGTCTCAGTTACAGATCGCTCCATAAATTCAATGAAAATGCAGGTCAAGTGGAGATCTTCCCATGCAACCAATTACCCTCAAGAAGAATCAAACAACTCGCAGGCATGCTAGGGCTCGATAGAGAAATTTGTTCTATCACTGCTAGTTTTTCTTCCAATTATAGTTCATCCAACGCATGCCTCAGTTCAGTCTCAAAGAAAAGAGTAGTTTTTAGTTAATCAACTCCAAAATTGTTTTAGATTAAATTAATAAGCGGTCTTCTGTGAGTGATAAGAACCACTCTGTTGATTAAGTCCAGTGTAAAGTATACATGTTTTACTCCATGCAATGTTTTAGTTAAATTAATAGTTTGTTCTACAAGCAGTTATCTAGAGTTAGGTCTCAATCCCATACGAACGATAACCTTTGAAAATCTATTAAATATGTAGTCTTTGTATGTTTTGAGGGGTTGGGAGTTTTTGAAATAAAATTAGGAGCATCAAAAGGATTGGACCTACTCAGTTAATAGTAAATTTTTCTACCTGGTGAATGTATGTTGATGACATTTGTCTTCTCTTACTCAAATTTTTATGTGTTGATTCACATCTTAAATGCATATTTTGTGATGTGTTTGATATACATTTCATTATTCTTACATCTATTGTTTTAGTTTATCTTTTGTTGAGTATGCAACCTGTTATACAACTATTTTCCAGTGAAAAACCTAAAATTTCAACTTTGATAGATTGTCAATATGAGAGCACTAGTGAGAGAAATAGGGTAAGGTGAGTTTCCCTATACAAAAATATTTCCTCAACTCAACCCAATAAATGCTCACTAAGCTTCAAAAAATGTTACTACAAATGCTCTAGTGAGTTTTAGGTGAAATTTCAACTTTCACCAAGTTACAATCTGGGACCACTAGAAAGTGTGCTAGGCTAGGGAAATATGATCTATGAAAAAATTGATCTTAGAGTCCTCCAATAAGTTTCTCAACGATCTTGACAAGTTCAGGTCTGTGCAATGACAAATTTCATGTACAATGGAAAATAGAAATTGTGCAGTGTAAATATTTCAACTAGCTTTGATTCCATGTTGATTTTTATGATTCTCGACTCTTGATATTTATTTCCTTATTATTTCATAACAATATTAACTTCCATACAACATTCATCATAGAAGAATTATACAGTGAAAATATCAAATGTAATATTGCAGTGGAAATAAAAAGATCTAG
>JASDQU010227647.1:0-16394 GCA_032191745.1 Picea mariana | reverse complement strand
ACATCTTGCACCCAGAACTTCCGTGCTCTACAATTCGACCCCACACTCCTTGAACTTGCAACCCTACCTCTGCCTACGATGAGTCTGTCTGTCTGACCTACCTTTCCATACTTAGTCGAGTTTTCAAAGTTTCGTGGGTTCACGCGTTCTCGGTTTTAGAAAAGTTTAAAAGCATTTTGTCGCTCCCCTCCATCCCCGCTACCTTCCGCCCTTCCCAATGGACATTAATTATGCTTTCAAAAGTGACAACTGATTAGACAGGTTCGAAAAGATTGGATTTAATAAGCGGAAAGCTCGAGGACCTCTCCCATTAAAATGCATAGACAGACGAATTTATGGGATCTGATAAATTTTTTTGCCTGCATTTTGAATTTGCAAAAGAAAATATTGGCTCTTTTAGTTTTTTAAAGGCTTCATCATAGTAACAGTGCAATACTGTACTACCTCGCTTCCATCCACGAATGTGTCATCCACAGAGGCCTTGACGTCATGTCCCTTTTTAATACTGTGCATATGTTAGATGTTGTCAGATTTGAGAATCTGCTCGGATATGAGAATCTTATTACGTGCTATTAGTCACTATTCAGTGCACATATTCGAAAAGATTGGCATTAATAAGAGAAAAGATCGAGGGCATCTGTCATTAAGACAAATTAAACCAAAATCTACGGAAGATCATACTGTCATCCTCCAGCGTTGCTTTTAAATACTTATTGCCATTTCTCTCTATCATCAAAGAGTTGGGCTTTAGGGTGCCTTCGTTCTAATGTTCCTGGTCATGGGCATGTAAGACAACTTAGAGATGCCATTGAGGCCCAAATGAAAGAAGAGAGAATGGTTTTATGTGATGTGAGATTTGAGCCAAAAAAAAACTCTGTTATCCAACAGAAACTCAGACAAGGAAAAAAAAACAAACAAGTATCTTCTGGTTGGTGTTCTCCCTGTATTCGATGCTTTGGTTGGTTGAAAAGCCTGCTTGAAGATTTGTTTGTTGATCTTCTTTATTTTCTTGCTGGGAGTTGGAAGGGATTTTCAGGTCACCTGGAAAATGCTCCTTTGTTGAAGTATATAGTTTCTTCCAACAACACAGATTTGGCAAGTGTATCGAATTCTGCGGAGCACACAAGAATTTGTTTTCGTCAGAGGAGTCACACTTACCGTGGCTTGCAAAATGGTCTGTAATATTTAGAAATGACCCGAAATATTACTCCATTCGCGAATGTACCCAAAAGCGGGTAAAAGAAACTGTATGGGTGGATAAAACGACATACTAAAATTACAGAAGTTTATATTTCAAAGTTTGCTAAGCTACTTTTGGATGTGGTAACAGACTTGACAGAAAGCCATGTTCTTTTTCAAAGTTTGTTCAATGTCCTATGGATGTAGTTACAGACTCCACATACAATCAACTGTCTATCGCTACTGCACATTTTTTATTTTACTACTCCTACGCATATAACTGGATTATGGACTTTGAAACCACCTGCTCAGACCCCATCCCCCCCGTTAAATTTAGAAGGTCGGGGGGGGTGGGCCTGATATGGAACACAGACCGTTGATCTGAGCACGCAGATCTTAGCCGCTGAGATCTGCATGCTCATTACCAAAATGTGCCAAGATGTCAAATCACTCCTTCCGACCTTGGATATAACACATTTTGTGGGTTTTTAGCCCACTTTCCTTCATTATTTCGCCAAGGGGTTAATTACTAAGGGAAAACACTCATTTACAAACATATGTGCTAACATTAGGCTCCATGGGGGATAAAGATCTCCCTGCGAGGCTCTGACAACCTCAGTAGTTTCAGTGCCTTAGTTTGGGTTGTGGAGTCAGCTATTACAAACAAAAGAAGAATGATATTTACAATGACATGAAGAAGCCATTCATGGCTCAAACAAAGAACTTTTTCAGAAAATGCCCATTTACAGGGCCACCAAAAACTTCGTATCCTCCAAATTCTGCAACCTGTAAGTATTATTTGAAAACACCTTAGAAACCTTCAAGGGTCCAATCCATAGGGATTCAAATTTACCATGTCTGCCTCTGTCCTATTTGGGTGCATCCCATTTGATTACTAGATCTCCCAGTTGTAAATCTTCTTTTCTTATCTTCCTGTCAAAAGCCTGCTTGATCTTCTGTTGATGTTCATGTGATTTGTCCAACAACTGCTCTCTAGTCTGCTGCACTTCTACCAACGACTGTATTCTTTTGATCATGTCATCGAGTTTTCCTTGGTAGTCTTGGAAGAATTTTGCTACAAGCAAGGCAAGTTGAGAAGGAAAAATGGCTTCAACTCCATACACAAGCTGAAAAGGAGAGACACCAAGAGACCTCTTTGTTGTCACTCTATCAACCCACAGAGAAAATTTGAGCTTCAAATCCCATGATTTCTTATTGTCCTTCATCAGTCTTTTGATGATCTTTATAAGGATTTTGTTAGAGGACTCTGCTAGTCCATTCCCTTGGGGGTAGTAAGGAGTAGAGTGAATCAGTGTAATTCCAAACTGCTCACAAAACTAGATCAATGGTTCAACCTTGAAAGATGCAACATTATCAGTGACAATCCTGTTCGGACAACCAAACCTTGCCATAATATCCTCAAGGAAACCAATGATTACCTTGTGAGAAACACTCCTTGTGGGGATGTCTTCTATCCACAAGTAATCTGTGGTAGTCAAGATCCACCTGTGCTGACCACTTGAAGCAGGATGAATTTCCCCAATAAAATCTAGGCCCCACTGCTGAAAGGGCCCTGAAGCTACCGCATGCTTTAATGGAAAAGACTTGAGCTACTTATTTCTAGAGAATTTTTGACACTTAACACAAGCTTTGATCTTTGCACAAACGTCAGTGAATAGACTAGGCCAGAAATACCCAGCCCTAAGAATTTTATAGGCTGTGGTTCTCCAGAAGTGATGCCCCCCACATAGACTGTCATGAAAATCAAACATAATCTTTTGGGCCTCCTGTGGGTCTAGACATCTCAAAAGCACTCCCAGAGGGTCCTTCTAGTACAAGGCTTGGTCAACGAGGCAATATTTAATAGCTTTAAGATTTAAAGCTCTTATCTTGTTCTTCTCCATACCATCAGGAGGTCTCAACTCTTGCAGAAAAAATATAATGTCTTTGTACCAGGTACATTATGCCAGTGGAGGGATGACTTGAGGATATTTATCAGACAACTCAGCCTGCTGATTTTCTGAGCAAGTGTTTATAAAATTAACCCCCAAAGCTTTGCAATTAGATTCAGCCAACAACCTTTACCAATTTTGTGGGCTTTATTTCCAGAGCAAATTTGAGGATTTTGGCAATCCACTTGCTCCTTCTTCTGTCTATGTCAGGTTGAATGAGCATCTCTTTCACAGAGGCTGAAGGGACATATGCAATGACTTTTGAATGCAGAACATGGATACTGAAAGCTTTGAGAGCTTTCACCAAAGGGTAGGCCTGTTTTTCCATGATATCATATTTTATTTTAGCGTCCCTCAGTGCTCTACTGAAAAAAGGAAATAGACTGCTCTTGACCTTCAACATTCTTTTGCAATAAAAGAACTGCTACTGTATCAAAAGAAGCAAAGGAAAAAATCAGAAAATCCTTGGAGTAATCAGGACTGATGAGCACAAGTGCTTCAGTCAAGGCCTTCTTGATCTGGTTGAAAGAATCTCTGGACTCAGCAGTCTATTTCACTTCATTCCCCTTTCTGAGCATGGCTGTAATGTATTTAACTAATTTAACAAAATTTGAAATAAACCTCCTCAGAAAATTCGTTTTACCCAAGAAAGACTGAACCTCTTTCTTAGATCTAGGAAAAGACAAGGACTGGGTGGCCTCCACTCTGTTTGGATCAATCTTCACCCCTTCAGCCGACCAAATGTGCCCCAACAATTTTCCTTCCATTGCAAACAATGACTTTTTAGGATTTAGGGAGAGACCAAATTTTCTGCATTTCAGGAAAACCTTTCTTAGATGATAACAATGTTCTTTGTCAAGCCTGGAGAAAACTGTAATGTCATCCAGATAGATGACCACAAATTTATTCCTTTCTCCAATGAAGGCGATGTCCATAGCTCGCTGGAAGGTTTCCCCTGCGTTCATTAATCCAAAGGGCATATTAGCATACATGAATGTACTCCAAGGAGTGGTGAATGTTGTTTTCTCTTTGTTTTCAGGCAGGACAAAAATCTGATTGTAGCCAGAAAATCCATCAATCATGGACATCCTAGATGCATCTCTCACCCTCTGTAATATGTGCTCCATCTTTGGCAGGGGGTAATTATCCTTCTTTGAGCTTCTGTCTAGGTTCTGGGAATCAACACAAAGTCTGATTCCATTCTTCTTTCTCACTGGAACTAAGTTGACCACCCACTCAGAATATCTCAAGGGGATAATGATCTGGGCGTCAAACAACTTCTTTACTTCCCTTTCCATAATAGGCAACATCATGGGGTTTATTTGTTTGAGTTTCTGCCTAAAAGCTTTTGCCTCTTCTTTCAAGGGAATTTTGTGTTCAACGATACTTGTGTCGTATGTTCTGAGATCTTCATATGTCCAGGAAAACACATCAACAAACTCTTTTAACAACTTAGCATATTCAACCCTTTGTTCCCTTGACAAGCTGTTTGACACCTTGACAAATTTTGGATCCTTCTCTGTACCAATGTTGCACTCAATTACGTCAGCATTATCAGTTGAACCCTTAACTTTCACTGCCACATCATTCCTGTCAAATAGTCTTTCCAAAGGAACTAGTCCCTTTGGAATATGATTGCTAGGCAACTGAACAATATGATGATTAACAATTTTGTTTAGAAAAGCATCAGCATGAGGATTACTTTTAGAATTATGATCTTGATCAATATGTAGTGCAACAAATTCATCAAAAGTCTCAAGGAATCTTTTGATCTCAAGATCATCCTCAAATACTTTCCAATGCTTGACATTATTAGGTATAGAGGGTCTATATTTCACTTCTACATCATACCTGATTTTGGGTGGCACAAGGACTCTGAAACTACTTGTTGAAACAACCAAAGAATCAACCATGTCATTCTCTTCTCTTGGAATAAATGAAATGTTGAAAGCTGAGAAAAAAATGTCAATTAGGTCCCACACCTCATTTCTATAAGCTCTTAGCCTAGGGTGCTTAGCTTGGTAAATATTTTTGATCTGATGGACAATTAATTCAACATCCCCAAACACCGATATCTCTTCAATTCCCATGTCTTTTGCAGCCCTCAAAACCAAAACAAGAGCTTCATACTCTACCACATTATTGGTAGCTTCAAATTCTAATTTGTAGGACAAAGATATAGTCTCTTGAGTAGGTGAAACAAAGACCACTCCAGCACCGACACCTTCCCTAGAAGAGGCTCCATCAAAGAACAACTTCCAAACAAAGTTGATTGGAGAAGAATTTTCACAAAAAACAATGGACTGTTTTTTTATCTCAAGAGGAGGTTCAGGGACATCAATGAGCTGCAATAAACTGGATACCAAATCAATGTCAAGTGCAAAGAGAAGGTGATTTGTGGGGTTTGCTTCATCACTAATAATATAGGCCAACTGAGCTTCCTTGTATAGTCTTCTATGTCCCCCCCCCAACCATAGGAATGGTAGCATATGTGAGGTCCATTTGCAATGTTCCCCCAAGTCTCTTTATCCAATTTCTTGACAAGAGCATACCAAACTTGGGGGGAACATCAGCCACCACGATGTCCATGACCACACTTTTCATGGGCAACTGAAACAAGGTCACAACCAGATCTTTAATGACCCCAAGACACTTCACTTTCCTAGAGTCAAAAGAATATAAGTCATGGTAAGATTTTGTTATTTCTAATCCAAGTTCATCCATGACAGTTTTGGTCATGAGATTATGAGATGCCCCTGAGTCCAACAAACAATTATGCAACACCTTATCGTGTATGTTCGGTGATGTATAGAAAGGAGGGGATGAATCATCTCTATCTTCTATCAAAGGACCTAATATGACTGCTGGCTTTTCGTCTTGGAGATTTACCGAGTCAGTGGCATGAGATGAAGGCTCAGGCTGCAACAATTTAGAAAGGCAACTTTTGAAGTCTTCATGCTTGACCAGCTCTGAAAGGCGTACAAGGATTCTAATTTTTTGAATTTCATGCTCAAAGATGAAAGAAGAGGGGGGCTTCATAATTTCTTTCACTTCTCGGACATTACCTTTGGCTACTGGTGAGGGGTTCTGTGTCTTCTTTTCCTTGTTACTATCTACTACATTTTTAGAAAGATTCTCTTCTCTAGTAGGCTGGTTAGGAATGTCAAGCCTCCCTTCTTTCTTTTTGGACCCGAGATTGTATTTATTTGGACTGGTATTGGTCTTCTCCCCCTTACTCAGCTCATTTAGTTGGTTGTCCATGAGAGACTCCTCGTATGCAGATTGGGTTAAATGGGGAAATGGGGAGGTGTCTCCAAGATAGTGGATTTCAGGATCAACCTCTTCTTCCTCTCCTTCTTCATCAGTAACCAGGTTATTTTGGATAGGGGCCTGAATCCTCTGATCATCCCTATCCTTGTTTCTTTGATCTCTTTGGATAATCTGAGGAGTATTATTGGGTCTTCTGAAGTTACCTCTGTTATCAACAATTTAAGTGTTTCTATAGGTCTATTTTCCTTCAAGTTTTATCTTCTCCATATCAGCAGAAAGAGATTTTACTAATTTGGTAAGATCATCAACTTGAGGATGGAAAATAGAAGAGTCGAAGGTTGAGGCTTCATCTCTATTTTTTCTCCTGTCCCTATCAGATTTCCCCCTAACTTTTTCAGATGCTACTATGTTAGATTCTACCTCTAAGGCTGCATCTTGCATATGAGCTAAGGAGGCATATCTTCTTTCTCTCAGTAAAAGACAAAACTCAGGGTTGAAGGCATTGGCATAGGCAATTTTGGCAGAGGTTTTTGTAGGCTTTATCTTGGTAGGGATCTTATTGTACATTTTGTTGAATCTTTTAGAGAAGTCATAGACAATCTCTCCCTCTTTCCTCTTTAGGGATCCAAATTCTGTGATATAATACAAAAAATCCTTTTTATCCTCCCACTATCTCAAGAAGGCATCATCTAAAGCCTCAATCCTAGCAATGGATCCGGGGGTCAGACCCCTAAACCATTTCCTTGCCTCACCATAAAGGCTCTGGACAAAGACTCTCATCCACACATCCTCATTTTCAATGTTTAGATTGTCTGCATAACTATAGAAGGAAACAAGGTGTTCTTCAACAGTTATGTCTTCTTCTCCTGTGAATTTGGGCATGCATTGTAAGTAATATCCAACAGGGAGAGCATTCATTGGCTGGGGTAAGATTAGAGGGGCATATCTTGCAGCCACTATGGCATCCATTCTATTTCTAGGAGGGTTAGCACCTGGCATTGGATTGTAAATTGGAGGAGAACCAGGAGGGGATGTAGTTTGGACAGGTGAGACTAGGAATGCATTTCTGGGAGAAAAGGGAAACGACTGAATGTTGGGGGAAAAGGCTACAGGGCTTGAGGGGACGTAGGTTTCTCCTTCTTTAAATGATGCAATTTTAATAGGAGTAGTAAAGACTGGAGTGGGAAAGTCTTCCAAGCTCCTGGGTCTCAACCATGGTACAACTTCAGGGGAAACAGGAGTGCCAAAGATTTCCAAACCAAGAATAGAAGGGGAGAAAAAAACAAGAAAACTCCCAAAATTTAAAATTCTAGAAGCTCCAGCAGATGGTGTAACAGGAAAATGAGAAACAACTACTGGAGTTGTCAAAGAAGGATTATGAAAATTACCAGAATCACCAGGTATAGCAGTTGAATCTCCTTCTCGAGGGGCCTTTCCCTTTCTAATAATTTTCTCTGGGTCAGCTTCAGGTGTTGCTAGAGGGAGCTGTGGAGTAGACCTCACGTGTCTGCCTCTGGAAGCCACAGATGAAAAAGTGGAGTCGCATCAATGGAGTCACCAGGTGCAAGTTGAAATCTTTGATGTACTAAGTTCTAATGCACCTTCAGAACTAGTAAGCTTTGTCGTTCATTGTAACACACCCACGACGGGGCATACAAATTTTCGCTTTTCTTGAAGGAAAAATTATCCATCCATGGTTTCTAATTTGGGAAGTCGGGGAACCAGTCTGACCTCCCGGTCAAGGATCTCCGATTCTAAAGACAACAACTCTCTAAGACCTTGATGGTCTCGCTCTGTAATTAAACATAGACCCTTTCAACTTCCGAGTGCAGGTCTAATGGTACCCGCGACCTTCCCTTTGCGCTTGGGAAATATTTGAGTTTGGGTGCTAGCCCCTTTTCTGATAATCCCCTCCTTGAGGTGACCTTGGGCGATAACCTCATGCAAACACACAATTGTGGGTGCAGCCAAAGGTGGTTTGAAACCAAACTACCTTTTGGCCTGCAATTCTCCTCGAGCCTCCACGTGTCCTTTCTTCAAAATAGTGGTTTGGATTGCGTCCCGCCCTCAACTTTTTAAAGTTTTCACATCTTCGATCCCCGCAATGCTATGGGACCATCGATCTCAGTATCTTGATGGTGCCTCTGAACTGACGACTCAGATCTATCCTTGTCAAAGCTGCGGATCAAATCTGACCTCTTACAAATCAACGGCTGTGATTTGTTTCAGAATTCCAGACTTCAGAATTCTCAAGTCTCAAACTTTCCTTTCTTCCGTACATCAATCTTCCGGAGTTGATGATTTGCGGACACCTATCCTTCTCAATCAGCAGATATGCCTTTTCTTCGGGGGTTTGACCTTTCAACTAGATCAATGGTCCTGCGACCTCTTTGCTCGATCAATGGTCGAGATTTCCTTCGGGTCTCTGGACTTCTGAGATCTCAAATATCAAACTTCACTTATCCTCGAAGAAAGAGGATTCCTGCCATGTGTCCACTTGAATCGGATGGTTGAGGCTTGCTTCGGGTCTTTACCTGAAATATACAGATTTATGCCACCTATCCTCTTGAGATGATGGTTATGAATTACTTCGGGACTTTACCTAGAATCCATCGATCTATTGCATGTCTCTTCTTGATCAGACGGTCCAGATTCACCTCAGATGATCCGATGCTTGAGATCTACTTCAGTCGATTTGACGACTGAGATCTACTTCGGATGATCAGATGGTTAAGATTTACTTCAGCTCTCTGGACTTCGGGAGTCTCAAATCTCAACTGAAAACTCTCTAACAGATTTCTCCGGAGTCCACAATCCGTCGCCATGCGTCCCTCTGGATCTGGCAGTCCAGATTCACTTCGGGTCTTCAACGTTTGGGAATCTCAATTCTCAACTGAAACTCCAATGCAATTTACCCGAAGCTTGTGATCTATCGCCACATGTCTCTCTGGATCTAATGGTTCAGAGACCTTCAACTCTTCATCTCTTCGACCCTTCAGCGCTTCGATGCTTCGGCTCTCCGACTCTCCAGGCTTCGGGAGTTTCAAATCTTATGCACCCATTTCTCTGGAGTGCTTTTACCCAAAATACATGATCTCCTGACACGTATCCCACTAGCGATCAATGACCAGGATTTACTTCTATTGTTTGTCCTCCTCCTTGTCCACAAACCTTTGAAGTTGTGGATCTTACGCCACGTATCAACCCTAACATTGGATGGTTCCGATTGAATTCACAACTTCGAAACTTCACAAGTCCACTCTCCTATGCACTTTCAAAGGGTTAGGCCTCGTGCACTTTCCTTGGGATCCAACAAATGTTGGTCCTTGTGCTCAAATCTGATGGGCCAGATCTGATCTCCTCTTATGTGCTCTTCTAATTGTCTGGATGTGAATCCCAGCGGTCCAGATCTTTCACAGTGCTTGATCCAATGGTCACTGTTGCTCCTCCTCCTGAGCTTTCACTTTCTTCCCTGACTTGGAATATTTCAGATGTTTCGAACGTCTCGACCTTTGATTTACTTCCTGCGAGCCCTAATGTATGGGTCTCGACTTCCTTTTCCCTCCTGAGCTTACGAACTTGAAGCAAGTTTGCCTCTTGGACTTCATCTGTTCTTCTGAAAAGCGCTAGTCTCTTCTGAGCTTGGTCCTTAGGGAATTTCAAATTCCCACGTATTCCTTGTGTTAATCTGCTCGCATCTTCCTCGATCCAACGGTCCAGATCACATCACAACTTTGGGTTTCGAAAGTTTAATCGCACCAACGTGCGATTCTCCCATCGCCCGAACTCTGCACTCATAGATCCGACGGTCAAGGTGGGTCTCGATAGATCCTTGGATCTATGGTCCAGATCGCATCGCAACTTCAGGTTTCAAAGGTTTAGTCACACCAATGCGCGATTCTCCCATCGCGCGAACTATGAACTCACAGGTCCGATGGTCAAGGTGGGTCCCGATAGATTCTTGGATCTATGGTCTAGATCACATCACGACTTTGGGTTTCAGAGGATCCATCCTCTTCATGATGATTACCAACAATCGTTGATATTGCGAATAGTGAAGGAGTCGAGGCGTTAACGCCTGCGCTCCTTCTTCCAATATAGCGATCGCTACAGACCTTGGATCCTCCCGAAATGTCTTGTCTGTTCGTCTTCCAAACGAAAAGATATTACCTTTTGATACTTGAATCCTGCTATCCTTCCCGATATTCTTCATTTATGAAGGATTTAAGAGCGTTGCGCTCTTTCTCTTGAAATTAACACTTAGAAGGGTCTTCTGCACAACTCTTGCGATCCTTCATCAAGTCTAGAACTTAAGTGGTTCTCGGTCTCTACTTGCCTCGCAGAGCACCTGTGCATATCTACACTACCTCTCCTGATCTTAACAAACTCCGTCCTCCAAGGGACTTAGAACGACTAGGAGGGTCGACATACATACATGAAACTATGTCCACGGTCGACGAACTCGCATTTCGTGGCTCTGTCTTAAGCCACCACAGGACGCAAGCATTTATGAGTATAAAAACACGTCCAATTCATACAATTTCCTACTTGCCTAATTACAAAATCAAGCAGACACAAAAAGGGTACAATATAAGTTATTAAGAAAACATATCCATCCCTGCAACATTCAAAGGATATCCAACTTTAATTCACAATACCACTTAAATACACAAGATATGCGATTACTTATCTATTACAGGTGGTAACCAACTAACTGACTGTGGGTGTTCATCCTTCCACCCGACCATAGGCTCATAGGCATTCATTCTTATCACTCTGGCCACCCCTGTTCCAAGCCATGATATCACCAGGGAACTCTCGCAGTTCTCAAGGATTCTTTCTCTGTTTCAGCTTCCGCTCGGGTTCTCTTCTCTGCAAACTTTCAGAGATTTCTTTCTCTGTTATGGCCTTGGGCGAGGTTTATCAGTTGCTCACTCGACATTAAGCTCACGACCTTCTGTTCCTCATTTGCTGGAGATCTCCCACATTCTCCTTACCAATTTTCTTATATATTTTCCCCAGGATGGTTATCAACCCATCCTGTTCCTTCTTTCAGAAGGGAACTCGGGTCAGCTTGGTCTGTCATACCCAGTGGTACTTCGGGCTGACATTCTGTAGTCAGACCATGCTTCCATTCATGGGAGTGGATGATAAATCAACCACTAGTCCTTTCTTCATTAAGTGGTTTCTCTCCTTGGGATCCAAAGGATATTTATTACCCCCATTGTTGGAGTCGGAAGTCACTCCTAGATTGCAGCAGGAGCAGAGCCCGACACCCATCAGTTTTATGTCATGAGTTGTTTATAAAGGTTGATCGAATGGAAAGAAACTCAGAACCATATTGTTCTAACTCATAAAACTGTGCTGGAACAATAGTGACATATGAGGTCTTGACCTAACTTAAGCCAGTAATAATGATAGTGGTGAGTAAGTGGAGGGAAAGAGAGGGGAAATAAAGTCTTCTCTGGACATCTGGTCTTCTAGCAGTCTTTACAAAAGAGGAAAAGTATCGGATATGAGATCCTCTCAGAGCCAAATAAACTTCAAAATGAACCTAAAAAGATTGCATAATTGCTATAATCAAACCTACATTATATAGCTATGCAACACTTGACTGGATCATCCATGCCCGGGCTTTCAGATTCAGAGGAAAAAGGAAAAGAAGAAGCTGGCTACCATTAAGCAAGAAGTCTCAAATGTTCCTCTATAACCAGAGAACAAGAGGCTAAATTAAAGCTTTAAAATCGGGAGTTATGCTCTACCATTGATACTTACAAAAATACAAAAACTGAGTAAATATACTCCTAAACCTTCGCCCAACAGAGGCATCTTAGAACTTCTAGGGCGTGGCGTCTCTTTAGTCAAATCTGGCCTAAACTCCTTCGTCAGACGTCACCTTAACTTTGCATGGCCTTTGCAGGGGTGTAGCTGAAACATTAAAGGCTAAAATAGCGTGTGCAGACTCCTCTGGTCAGACGAGGACTCGGCATGGTTTCTTTGAAAAACAACCAGCATACAAGACTATCTCGGGCAGACTGCTTGTCGAAACCTTCATGCTTTGCATTTAATGAGTGAGCCAAGGTTTCAACTACTTCCCCCCACCTTCATTTACTTTTAGCAGGGACCAAGATCGAGGCCAAGTTGAACTGGTACCTAGAGAATGCAGCGATCCCTTCTGCAGCTAAACCCAGTGCTTTGGCCCTTTGCACAGTTCTTTCTATCACCCCAAGTGACCACGGGCTGTGACCTTGTGCCTATATTCAAAGGCACTTTCAGGATTTCGTGCTTCGAGGTTTTGAAATGCAGTGGAAGGAGGAGACCCTCTGTTCTCTCGAAGTCCCGGTAGTCGAAATGGCTTGATCGCGTGCCACGTGTCCCATTGGATAGAATACCTAGATCACTTCTCAAATGTGGGACCACTTCTAGCCTGGACCCTTTAGACGTTTTGGGCTTCAGGGTTCTGAAATGTAGTGGAAGGAGGAGACCCTCTGTTCTCTCGAAGTCTCGGTAGCCGAAATGGCTTGATCGCACGCCACGTATCCCATTGGATGGACGACCTAGATCACTTCTCAAATGTGGGACCGCCTCTGGCCTGGACCCTTTCGGCGTTTTGGGCTTTGGGGTTTTGAAATGCAGTGGAAGGAGGAGACCGTCTGTTCAATCAAAGTCCTGGTAGCCGAAATGGCTTGATCGCATGCCACGTGTCCCATTGGATGGACGACCTAGATCATTTCTTGATCAACGGTCCTGGTTCTTTCAGGATTTCGTGCACCGGGGATACATGATGCAAGGAGGAGAGACCCCTGTATGTTGAAGTCCTGGTAGCTGAAACACCGAAATGGCTTGATCGTTTCGTGAGTTTGGCCATAGGAGATGAGCTCAGGCGCTTGACCACGTGCAACTCTGCGACCCAAACTTATCCGATGGCCGTCGATCTGCCCCATTTGTGGATCCTCTCCGTTGAAAGACAAATTTCCCACTCACTTGATTTTAAGCCCGAAATGGAGATTTTACACGTGCTACGCTTGGATGCTCATGACTGGGGCCTTTGAATAAAATGCATTTGATTGGTTTTTAAACCCCATTTCTTCGCATTTTACACCAAGGGCCTAAAATCGGAGAGAAACACCTTGCTTGCAAGAATTGACGCTAACATTAGGCTCCATGGGGGATAGAGTCATCCCTGTGATGCTCTAAGAACTCATTTTGCAGCTTCAGTGCCTTCTGTTGGGCTATGGAGTCAAGCTCAAAACACCCTACTGAAAATACAGGCCAAAAAGTAAAAGCAATAACAAAATAAACATACATGCTCAAAGGAGCTTATTTATGTACAGTCCTAAACTAATAAAATCCTTTACATGGGGCTAGGTGAAAGTAAACTTCCACCATAGCCATTCAATTAACTTCTTGAAGGGAAGCTCCTTCACTCTATCAATGATTGGTAACAGATGATGCAACCGTGACAACATAATGGTTACATCCTTCAACTTTTCTCCAAGGGCAGAAATTGAGATCAAATTGGACGGCTCCAAGATATGAAGGAAATGCCACTCCATGTACTCGCTGACAGGCTCATAGAATGGGTGGCAGATCCTGGAAGAATTGTAACATGCAACATGGTCTGCTCTGTGGCTTCTCACACATCGTTGAATATCTATGGCAAGCTCAAGTGAATGAGAGGCTAATGCAGGCTGACTGATTTTAGACGATGGTTGCTCACCTATAGGCTCTGAGCAGGCTATAAATTGCATCTTCGGCTCCTCCTCCTCTTCTCCATGGCTTTCCCAAGGATCATATTCATAATCATCATAAATAGGGACCATGGAAAAGCTCTGCTTGCTATCATGTCGGTCAGAGTTTTCATAGTGATTGAATGTAGGATAAGCTTGCTGCTCCTCATCACTAGAATATTCATCAAAAAAGGGTTTCCCTTCATTTCTATGATCAACCTCCGGAACAGTGATCCCATTGAGAATATAAATGTCAAAAATATCCATTTCAGGGACAGCAGTAACTGCTACTTCTGGCTGTTCATACATAATATCTTTCTCATTAATCCTAGGTAAAAATATATCATGGGAAACTTCCTGAAGGAAAAGAGAAGAATCCTCTTCCACAACCATCTCTTCGTTAAAAGCTGACAGGTCTTTGTCATCATAAGCATGGCTGCTAGGAACATCTGCTTCAACCCTATATCTAGGAGAGCCATATACTATAGACAACATCTGCTCTATAAACTCATAATTTTCACAAGAGGCATGTTGATCTTTATGAACATCTAAAAGAACAGATATATCTGAAATGATGTCAGATGCTTCCGTGCTAGGGCTATCATAATTAATATCATTCAATGCCTCTATATTTTCATAGCAAATGCTTTCCTCCACAATAAAAGCTTCATCACAAACATGGTCTTCAGGGCCGACAGAGGCTTCATGAAGCAAAGAAAACTCATCACAAAAATTTTCATACAAACACTCAGCTGGGAAGTAATCTTTACAAAATAAATTGAAAGCTGTATGAAAACCTGTCAAAGAATGGATGCTTGCAGTGGGAAGAGATCGACACCAATCAAGAGCAACTCCCTTTAATGAATACCTAAAAAGATTAATCTAGACATCTTCATGCATGATATTAAGTCGATGAATAACTTCATGAAAGTCCAGTAAATGCTCAGCTGGTACCTCCAAATTTTTTCCTTGAAATTCAGGGAGGATATCTTCCCATTCATCTCTATCAAGTAGTGGATTAGGAAAACCAACTATCTGGGAAAAGTCACAGAAAGCAAACCTTTGAGCTAAGATATTTTCCATATCGAAACAATGGAGTCGCTGACCGATTCTTGAATCATGGAGCTGTCAGGTAAAATATGCGTAACTTCGAATGTGACTGGTCTGTGTTCACCATTAAAGGCCAGATCCTAACGTTGTCATTACCCTAGGGAACTTCTCAAGCTGAGAAAGCAGCTGCTGAAAACCTTCTCAAGAAAGCTCCTCTGGGTTATCTTTTAGGTGTGCTAACAGTAGCCACAACTGAAACAACGATGTGGAAACATTGGAGTCGCCATAGTGGAGTCTCCAGGTGCACAGTGCAATCTTTGATGTACTAGGTTTTGATGCACCCTCAGAACCAGTAAGCTTTGTCGTTCAATCCCAGGGAAAAAACTTCAATTTTGTCCCCGACGACGGTGCCATAAATGTTGGAGTCGGAAGTCACTCCTGGATTGCAGCAGGAGTAGAGCCCGACACCCATCAGTTTTATGTCACGATTTGTTTATAAAGGTTGATCAAATGGAAAGAAACTCAGAACCATATCATTCTAACTCAGAAAACTGGGCTGGAACAACAGTGACATATGAGGTCTTGACCTAACTTAAGCCAGTAATAATGATAGTGGTGAGTAAGTGGAGGGAAAGAGAGGGGAAATAAAGTCTGCTCTGGACATCCGGTCTTCCAGCAGTCTTTACAAAAGAGGAAAAGTATTGCATATGAGATCCTCTTAGAGCCGAATAAACTTCAAAATGAACGTAAAAAGATTGTAGAACTGCTATAATCAAACCTACATTATATAGCTATGCAACACCCAATTGGATCATCCATGCCTGGGCTTTCAGATTCAGAGGGAAAAGGAAAAGAAGAAGCTGGCTACCATTAAGAAAGAAGTCTCAAATGTTCCTCTATAACCAGAGAACCAGAGGCTAAATTAAATCTTTACAATCATGAGCTGTGCTCTACCATCGATACTTACAAAAATAAAAAAACTGAGTAAATATACTCCTAAACCTTCGCCCAACGGAGGTGTCTTAGAGCTTCTAGGGTGTGGCGTCTCTTCAGTCAAATCTGGACTGAACTCCTTCGTCAGACGTCACCTTAACTTTGCATGGACTTTGCAGGGGAGGTAGCTGAAACATTAAAGGCTAAAATAGCGTGTGCAAACTCCTCTGGTTAGATGAGGAATCGACATAGCTTCTTTGAAAAACAACTAGCATACAGG